>JAGFPH010004121.1:55240-66739 GCA_018207615.1 Philaenus spumarius
CCCCCCTAAAATTTAGAATTTTTTCAAACCCTTTCTTAGTGAGCACCTATGGCCCTAGAGGAAGCTACATACCAAAATTCATTTCAATCCGTTCGGTAGTTTTTGAGAAATCGTGATGAGTGAGTGTCACTGCTTACCAACCCAAAAATTAAAACAGATTATTGTATACTATTCAGTCGTTCTGCTAACACATGAAAAAACGCCTCAAAAACGCAAAGAATAACTGGAAAATGTCAATATCAGGCGTAATTTGAGGATGATAAAAAACGCATTGAAAACGCAAGGAAAAATGCAAAAATGCCTATTTCTGGCGTAATTTTGGGAGAATCTCAAACATTTTTTAACAGACTACTTTTAGGCCTTAAACGAACCTAAGTACCTACCAAATTTCAACATTTTCTGCCAATTAGTTCTCGAAAAAGCTGAGAAAATGCAAAAAATCGCTAGAAAAACGCGAATATTGGGCGTATCTTTGGGATGTTTTCAAAATCCGTTCTTAGTGCGCGTCTAAAGGTCTAACTGAACATGCATGCCAAATTTGAACTCATTTGGTTCGGTAGATTTTTAGTTCTGCTGATGAATGAATCAGTGCCATTTCGCTTTTATATAGATAGATAAACATACCTCAATATTTGGAAGTTTAATTTAACAATAGTTTTAACATACGCAGTTTCTATATTAGTAAGCAAATAAAGGTCATCAGGAAAGCAAATAACTGTAAACGAAATGCAATTGTAAACTGGAGACGTTTACTTTTGACAACCTCTTTCCTTATTTCACAGAAGTATAGATACAGTGGTGAAGGAAATCACTGTATGAATCTGCAGCAGTGTTAATAGAAACACATGTACAAGTACATTAGTCGTTGCTTCAGAGGCTGGAACTTCAGATTATATATTTCTTTCAGTTTGGAAGGACGGACTATTTTACATATTATTCTTACAAAGTTTAGACTCAATTTATATTTATAATTAAAATAATGGTTCAGAAATGAAAACAGTGAAATCGATCTTAATGAAACATCTAGATGAGTTTACGAACAGCAAGCCATTTTATAACCCCAATTACAAATGAATAACTCTTTATTTACACCACAGTTATTCTACAAAATATTAGACGGAAATTTAAATCTGTTACTTGTTTAGCCATAATTTGTCTAAGCATAAAAAATATTTCTTATTTTGAAACAGGCGAAACTGGAACGAACACGTTATTTATTAATCAAAAATGTAAACCTGAAACTACTCATGGAAACAAAAATATTCTTTGTACTTCAAAAATGTAAAATGTAATTATTGTAAAAGAACAAAGTAAACATTATATACAAATTTATCAGAATAGTTTAAATAAATGTGAACTTTAAGCCAGGACCAAACAGAAAGTAACAATATCATATCTTAATAACAGAAACAAAGTCACTGCTTACTAAAGTAGCACAAAATTTAATACAAGCATTTTTTACAAACTGAAGAAAAATTGAGGGAGGTAATAGAATACCATTTGAATACAGATTCTCACCAATTATACTTTTACTTACTTAATCACGTTTCAACAACACAATCCTCAGTAATAAAACTATAGGCCTAAACTATAACAATTACTTTATAATTTTATAGTTGAGCTCATGCATAACTGAAGATGACGATACTGTCGTCGAAACGAGTGTGAGTACATAACCAGATTATTTGTAAGAATATGACCTCACATTCTGTCAGGTCAAGTGTATTAAGTCATGTTCAATATGTATTTATGAGACAAATAAAATTAAAATATTGCATGAATAGGATGTAACTTAATATGGTTAGCAAAACTATTATAATTTACATAACAATTTCATTTAAAACTTTAATGACATAATTTGACACTTAAAATGTCAGCTTGAAAATATAGATAAAATAATTCACTTTTATAGCATCAATATTGATGTTACCTTTCCACGTCATGTTCACCAATATCATCAAATATATCTTAATATAATGTATCTTATTATAACTGGAATTGAAAAGTTAAGAATGATTTGAAGATATATATTTCCTTGGAAGGATATCAGGCGGAACATTTTAAATGTAGACATTATCCATTCATGCATAAAATTGTTTGATTGACAGGCAGCGTATCAAAGGTTTATTTTCTACTCGAATAGGATCTGATTGGAAGCTTTCGATATTTCATGAAGGAGTTGCTGTTGATTTTATCCAAGTTAATTTTCAGAAAATATTAAAAAGATTTTAATATTATTTCTTGTTGTAAGTTTCATTTCAGGATTAGCATAAGTAATTACTGCCAATTTTCGTATTTAAATTGATTCAAAAATATAATAAAAGTTGTATGCCTCTCCATAAAAGTAAATACTATTAAAATTTATATTCAAATGGATAAATACTATTTTACATAGTATTATTATAGCAGCCAGTAGTACACAATAACACACAAAATAGCTGATTAAGCTACGTTTCATCCCAACACAATTTTAATTTATTAGGTGTTATTTCAACAAGTATTTTATTTCTCTTTTGTTTCAACAATAATATCATGAAATTTGAGTTAAAGTATACAAGTTAATCTTATAACTAGAACCATTTATTAAAATCTTTTATATTTTGGGTATTTTGGCAAATATTCATAAATGTCTCTACCTTTTTGAACTGTTTTTTACAGTTGATAAACTTCATAATTTTCAGAATAATATTATAGATTTGTATCCTACATAAGTAAAACGATCTGCCTAAATCATATCATCAATAGAATGGTAGCTGAGCGAACTCAAAGGCCTCCTCGAGTAACAAAATATAGCAATTATTTGGGAATAGTTAAATGTGTTAGTTGTGCAGCTGTGTATTACATGCAGATTTTTTTTAAATGTTAATATATGCAAAGTGTAGTATATAAAGTTATTGTATTTTTGTTAGATCATTGAAAACTACACAGAAGGACAGACTAACGAAAGTGATTATTTCGAGACTTTTATAACTAAGTTCGACTATTAAATGAACCTAAAGCAATTGCCTTACTTTTGTTAATTTGGACCTAAGTAATCATTTCAAATATATCGACTAGCAAATTATAACTTTTATTATTATATATAACCTACAAAGGTGGTAGAAACAAAATCCTTTAATGTTGCAATAGTTTAGTTTAAAATTATTAAAACTTTATTTAAACAGTTACTTCTGGTTAATAAGTTTGACAGTTCCGAGTAATGAGATTGGAGATAGATAAGGCGAGCTGGTACTGTACTGTTAGGAAGGAAGATAGCTGAAAGTATTTATTTAATCTAATCAGTTGTAAGGTAATGCAATAAGTAACATTTTTGACTACTTTTGCAAAACATGGAACCACATTTTTGTAATAAATTGTTTTACTTATTTTCAAAGTATTTGCTGATTATAGTAAATTATTGTTAAACAGATGCATCAAATCCGTCTTGTATGAATTCAGTATTTAGATAAGTTCTACTTATATAGGCTTATATAGATTAATTCTTTTGAGAAACCTTAAACTCCTTATACAAATTATTTAACTTACAACATGCAGTCATTGTACGGAAATCAACAGTTTGATTATAAAATTAATATACAGTTTTAAGCACTGTGGTAAGCATATGCAATTTAATGAACTAAAAATTTGTATAAGCAATAAAATGAGAAATTTTAGAGACATGTGTATAGAATTGTATTTGGATAACTTAATAGAACTCCGATCAAATGCAATATTTTGTTCCACTGGAAATTCGACGATAGTGGCGTTATCTATTGGGGAAACGATGGAAGCTGTGTGAAACACCAATGCTACCAATGATTTCTCCCTAGCGCTACCTCGCGGCGCGATCTTGCACTATTTTTGCGACAACCTTTTTTTCGGCACACAGCCCCCGTATGCGTGCATGATCTATTTTATTATTCATGATCTATGGTTATAGTCTATCCGCTCGGTCGTGATACCTGACTTCTCGGAACTCAACGCCCCCTCCACTAGTTTGCCACCGGCAGGCCCGGCAAGCGGGTAGGGAGGGTTCGTGGAGTTCAGAGAAGTCAAGTATCACAGCCAAGCGGATAGACTATAGTTACAAATGCAGGAGCCTTTCTCGCTTTACGTAACAGAGAAATCAAATCTATTATGATATCAATTTGTTTTTATCAAATACACAATTACAAAACTAACAAATGTTTAGAAAGGGGAGATTTGACTGCATGGAATTTTTGACTTGACATCATAAACAACAAAATGTTATCAAAATCTGAATAGCCTTTTTTGAGAATGAAAATATTATTGATATACTTACTTATTTTAGTAGTATATGATTATCAGTTTTAATTTTGTAATTAATTATTAATTAATAATCTCTTTCTATTCCTAATAGTTCGGAATTATGACGCGAAATACATACTAAATTATATGTGATTATAGGCCTATTATTTCTATAAATCAGTTTGAATTTAATCAAGACTGGTTAGATGTTTTATAGATAACAATAAACCAAGTAAAGACTTTCAACTGCGTTTTTTGACATAGTCGAAAACAGTTATTGTAAGCTTGTTTTAATTTATAATTTAAAAAATCCTCAGTTTTATTAAAACGATATTATGTATAATAATTATTATTTACTTTACAATAAAATAGCGTCGTAAAAATCTAAGAAAATGTGAATTTTTATGATTTAAAAATGTTTGTATACTTTGCGCAAAATTCTTAATTTTCTCGAAAATTAAAATACATGGAAGCATGCTTTTAGTATCAATCTTAATTATTTTGTATGTTTTATACCTGAAAAATATTTATCTTTTTTTTAAAGTAAAGTATCACTTTATCAAAACATTCAAAAACTCAATTTGTATACAGTATACAAAGAAAAATGTTGATATTTTTAAGATTTATAAAAAAAATGGATATGGTACAAAATTGAATATTTTCAGTCATTGGACTTTTTTGTAGACTCAAACTATATACTTATTTATTATTGATTGTATGCCTTTCTTCTTTTTGTAAAACGGTTTTAATTTCATTGAGATCAGTTTGAACGGTATTGATATCACAGCAACGGCTTTTGTATGGTTTACAACCGCGTTTAACGTATGCAATAACCTCATAGCAATCCTTAATTTTAAGCGTTAGCGCATATAACTGTAATTTATATTCCTCTTAATCGTTTTAAATGGAATTAAATCTGAATACTAACAAAAAAATATATATTTGAATGCATAAGAACATATCGGTTTCAGTTTAATTGGTTTTTTTTATTTTATAATATTATCATCAAGCAGACTTGTTGTCCACATTGAGCTAACTTAAAGCTACACTTCCATAAGTAAACAAACTCCCTTTGCCATTAAGTGACAGGTCTTTTATACAAGTCACTCTGTTATCACATTTCAATAACAACCACAATGTTTTAGGTTTTGATCATACGTTTTCATCTATTTGTGCAACTAATTACATAAAGCCTACAGTACAACCAATTTACTGAAAATTAAGTTATAATGTGTGAGTGAAGGATAGTTTTCATACTAAACAACGTAAGTTTATTACAATTAAGATAATGTTTTGTTTGTATATATAAAAGTTGTTATATTATTTATCTGTATAGTTTTAAATAGGAACTGGAGTCATTGATCAAGATATTTCGCATTTATTTGAGCTTGAATACTGTGTCTACTTGAGTTTTATGTCAGACGTAGTTTGTTTAGTAAAGTAGAAATAAGTTGATAAATAATAGTAGTGTTAAAACCCTCTGAGGATGATGACTATGTCATCGAAATGTACATAAGGGTAACGTATTAAACATAACTTACAATTTAGTTGTTTAGTTATTGTTTTTGTTCCTTGTTTTTTGGTTCAGGGTTTTTATTCAAATCAGAACGGTCAAATGAATGTCTCTTAGGATAATTACTCTAGATGTATGCACATTTTTAAAACATTTAATTATTTACTTTAAATATTTTATAAATCATGCCATGCTATGTTATAACAAGTAAGCTCTAATCATATGTTTGCTTATTACAATAATTATTTTCTTGTACTGTAGACTTGTTTCTACTGGTGGTATCACACGATGTTTCATTTATCTTTCTTGAAATAAAGTAAAATTATATTAATTTTATTGCTTTCAATAATTTAAGAGTATCTTTAATGCCAGCTAGTAGTACACCCACTTTCAAATCCTCAATTAAACATACTGCATTGTCAGGGAGGAAACAACCTAGCAAACTGAATTTTCAAACTAAGAAACTTTAATTTACACGAACCACCAGTGCTTGAGAAATATTGTGTGAAAATATAATTCACTAAACAATTCAGGATTTGCGTCGTTTGCTCGTGCTATTTATTTATTTGATTAAAAAGATTTGAGCTAGATTTTTGTATTCCCCTAATTATTTATGTTACTATTAGTTCTGCATTGATTTAACAATAACCAATTGATTGGTAAAGCACATGCAATCACCAACCGAAAATGCACCTGAAACCTAACTAAGTGTCTACATTTATTAATTATAAAAATGTTAAGTTTTTTTTATGTATTTCTAAGTTGTCGTATAAAAGATGTCAGCAATTTTTAAAATTTGAAATATGGATTTTCAAGAACTCCATTTAAAGTTTCTAAAAGTATCAATAGTTTGCGATAAGACGTACAATATTTTTGAAGTGATAACCTTTAATGTAAAAATATTTATAAAATGAACCTTTTTAGTCAATTCAATCCTTATTATTATAGTTGTAACGACTGAGGTTTCGGGTTATCCAATCTTCCGGTCACTCAAAATTAAGAACTAATTAATTAAATAAATAAAACCATTTCTCTCACTACTGAGATCGTCGTAAATACACTTAACACTCACGAGTAATACAACACATAGAACGCACAATAAGTAAGGTTCATTATTATTGTTCACATAATGCTCGGGCGTAGTAGTAGGGGGAGGGGGGATAGTAGTAGGGTTAGTTAACTAGTGAAATTAAGTTATGCTGACCGTAGTGCGGGGGTTTGACGTTGATAATGATGTGGTATGCGAACGGAAATCTCTTTCTTTATCCGCCACATTAATTAAGGTGTCAAACAAAATGTTGGATTGGATGAATATTATATCAGTCAGCAAGTGTTGATTCTCAATTTAAGCTCTGTAGATAGCGAATTCCTCCTATGAATCCATTTAACGGCTTTTATCAAATACAAGATGTTTATGTTTGTATAGAAGTCACTGTAGCCTTGGAGTTTATTTATTAGGGTGTTCGGTGAAGTTAGATTGGGGGGGCGGTTCAAAAGCTGTCCGTTTTTGTGTAGGTGTTCCTTGAACCTTTTAAAGGGCGGCCTGTTTGTCCTATAAATAAACACTGACAATCGTTGGAAGTAAGCTGGTAAATCTCCGTTGTTTTTTTTTTTTTTTTTTTTTTTTTTTTTAAACCAGGTTCACTGTTTTTGTGATGTTTGCTGAATAAACGTACGCTTGTTAAATGTTTTATACGACGTTACGATGTTATATTTTGACATTTCATTGCGCAAATTGTAATTCAGCAACAAACAATGTTGTAATGAAACGTATTTTTGTTTTTGTTTATTAGCCTTGAATGTTTTTCTATTATGTTATAAGGTTGTCGATCAGGGTGCTATTATAACCATTGGACAAGGCAATGTGTTTGATGGTGTTTAATTCACTATGATAAACAGGTTTTTCAAGAGGGACAGATAAAAGGCGATGGACTAGGCTTATTACAAGCTGCAGTTTTTTGTTTTCTTTTGTTTTTGTTTTTTTATTTTTTATGGTATGAAGATGAATGTATAGTTTGGTCTGTATCGGTTGGTTTACGGTATAGTTTTAAACGAATTAGATTATCTCCTTGTACAGGGCTATGAAAGTCCAGAAAATTTGGTCTATTTTTCAATTTCAGTTTCCAATGTGCATTTGAGTTGAATTTTTATAGTAAATAATTGTAGACACTTAAAGTTTGGTTTTAGGTACATTGTCGGTTCGTGATTGTATGTTCTTTATACTGTTAAATCAATGCAGATAAAGAAAGAGATTTCTGATCGCATACAACACAACATGTGGACAATAATGAACCTTACTTACCTGGCGTTTTATGTGTTGTGTTCCTTGTGAGTGTTAAGTGTATTTACGACGATCTCACTAGTGAGAGAAATGGTTTAATTTATTTAATTAATTAGTGCGTAATTTGTGTGACCGGAAGATGGGGTAACCCGAAACCGCGGTCGTCACAGCTATAATAACAAGGATTGAATAAACGTAAAAAGGTAAATTTTATACCTATTTTTTATATTCGTTTTATAACTCAAGCCGGGAGCTGCGCAACACAATTCAAACATATATATATATATTTAACATTTTCCCATATAATTTAATTTAGTCATATACTAGTGAAATACAAGAAAGAGAACAATTCTCGTTGATTTTATCTTGTTTGATTGTAAGTAAAAAGTTTGATTTGAAAGTCAAGCAGCCTGTAAAGGCAGGTAGTGCAATTTATGGCAGAGATAAAACGTACGCGTTTAGGGAGGCCCTTCTAATTTGAATGTATATAGAAAGGGAACAAAGGTGAACCACACTTTCCAAACAATGACATTGAAATGAATGCTTACTTTCGTTTTGACTTTACAAATACCTTCGAACTGGCATTGTAGTTGGGTATAATAGATTCTAAATAGGACCTTCTTGAAATCATTCTGATTGAATTTCAAAAGTTTATTTCAAATAGTTGGAAGCCCTTCTGAAGTAGTTAATGTGTTACAGTGTTTGTTCCTTGTAGATGAATCACTGGCTGCATGATAAAAGGATGTAGAAAGGTTGAAGAGTACAAAAGAAAGTGGATGGCTCTGATAAACCAGTAATTTAGTGAGTAAGTTAGTGAGATATGTGTACTTAATACCTTTTTCTTCCAAAAACATATTTCGAAAATTTAAGAAAAAATAGTCTCTTAAAACAGAGCAACCTCAAACTAGGTAGTAATTTAATAAAACTAATATGGATAAATATAACTATTAAGTTAACGGTACAAAATGGTTAATAATAACTTTTAAAAGAGAACCACGTGAGAGAATACGTGCAATTTATAAATAAAACCCTAACCCAAAAAATACGATTAAAACAGCTTTTTACTACTATTGACCTAAATTATTTTTCAAAAATATTTGTTCACTTCTGTATTTAATTAAAACAGCTTTTTACTACTATTGGCCTAAATTAATTTTCCAAAATATTTGTTCATTTCTGTATTTTCCACTCAAAACTGAAGTCAGCGATTTATAAAATATGTTTATTTATGGTTTATATTTAATAGTTACACAGTTTTTACGTAGTCTGACTTGCCAGTTCAAATTATATATAATATATGTGGATATAGTTTTATTTTTATTCTGTCAATTATTTTTATAAAAAGCCAAGGTTATGTGGATGTTAAATCAGAATCCACAGCATTCCACGAGGACTTGAGGAGATAGGTAGGTCAAAAGTCTGGAATATATTGAATAATTCAAAAACTACTAACTGAAACGTAATGAAACTTTGCAGTTATGTGATTGTCACTATAAATAATAGTTTTACGTATCTTATTATTTTTTTTTTTGAGTACCGCAGACTTAGGAGGGATTGACATTTTTAAATGTAATCTTAGGTCGAGCTACAACTAATTTTAAAGGTAGGTTTATTTTTTAGTAGAAAACAACCCGACCTCAAAATAACGATAAATTCAGAAATTGCATCTTCTCAAATATTGTAATACTATGCAACTAATGTTTTATGGCTTTTTTCTGTATTCCTGCTTACTTGTACCATTAAATGACAAAATTAGAAACATTTGTCTTTCCTTCGAAATTTATATTAGATATTATTTTAATATTCTTCTTAAATTACACTAATTTGTGAAATCTCTTTTACCGCAATTGTAATAATATAGTGTGCGACATTACTTAAATGCTAATTTCCCGAATAAATGAATTGGTAGAAGGGGTTCTATAGAATGGCCACCAATATTTCCTGATCTGAACCCTTAAGATTTTGACTTTGGGGTTATTTAAAGATAAAGGGTTATTCACATTGTACAAATTCTACAAAATCATTTTTAACCCATCTTGGAAGTTGTCAAAAAGACCAGCGGAAGCTTTCAAAAATTGCTGTAGTATGGGGTTTACTGCAAATATTGTTTTGTCCTATTAGTAGGTCTACTTATTTTATTATTTGTTAGGCAAATTTATTTGTTTTACAATACAAAATTGTTTTACGCCAATAATAGAAATAATTATTGTCATTATTAATAAATAGACTTTTATTCATTTAATGATATCTGCAAGATAGAATAATGAAATTAACACCCATATCAGACAAAACATTAGTTGCATAATATTACTTGAGGAGCTGTAATTTCTGATTGGATAGTTCTTGTATGGTCTTGATTACACTATTGTGTTCTGCTAACCTTTAAATTGAGGTAAACTTGACCTAGGCTTACATTTAAATATTTTAAGACTTCCTAAGTGGACCGTTACAAACAAGTAATAAGTACTTCAAACTATTTTATATAGTGGCAAATGCATAACTAAAAAGTTTCATTAGGTTTTGCGTAATAGTTTTCAAATTATTAAATATATTCCAGGCTTTTGCGTAACCCTGTATATTGAAAATAATTTATTACAAGTAAATAAATAAATTGGAGTGTCAAGAATAAAAGGAAAAAGCATAACTTGTATATATTAATTTCGCCATTAAATACAAATAAACTAATTGTGTGTGTTAAGATTTACATAACATCCTAAAATTATTTGTGACAAAATTATGGGTTCTGCTTAAATACAATGCAAAAATTCATTAATATACACGCAGCTATTCTGCTGCATTGATACATAGACTAAAAATAAAACCTTTTGATATCGAATTTTTTTCAAAAGAAGAATTTCATAAATAAGTACATTTTTTTTATAAAGTAATGGGAAAATTTATTTAACATCTAAACTTGTAATGTCTCCGGAGGCTGTATGAACTTGCCTCTAATAAGAAACTCTTGTGACCAGGCACGTATGCAGTCTTAGCCGCTCTTCTGTAATCCTCATACGTGACTTGGAATGGAGAGTTGAACACATTGTATCTTATTGAGTTACGTCTTCCCATTCATTAACAAATTTGTTTAATTATTGACGAAACAGTTAAGTATTTACGCTTAAATGAATTATCAAATGCTGGACTTTGCATTGTTTGAAGTACGCAACCTGAAAAACAAGTTGTAATATAATTTAACAAAATAATAAATTCTATTAATTTACTGCCTGTAATATTAAATTTCAATATCATACCAATATTTTTATTTTTATTTACAATTTTGTAGTGTACGTACTAAAATATAAGGTTAGTAAATCATGGTTATACTTTTTGGGGTCGGCCTAATTATTTCAAATTGTAATACCTTGAGGATTAAAGCTTAAGTTAAGGATACATTTTTTAGTTCAAGTTTAATTATTTACAATAACATGAATTTACAAGTACTTAACCTAATAAGTTA
>JAGFPH010004121.1:66839-86333 GCA_018207615.1 Philaenus spumarius
TCAAAAACAAATATGTTCCTATCGAATCATAGACACACATTAACAAAAGAGTTTGCAAAATTTAGATTTTAAAGGGTAAAAAAGTAGGGAAAATTCATGAGTTCACTCCCAGCTCTATAAAAGATTAAAGAGCTGATTTGGATCAAAAGTTTAGCAGCCCATGTTCGTTGCTACATAAAATTTACATTCATTACTACAGCAACCAACTTAGCAATGTTATCATCAGTTTATTATCCTTCACAACAAACAACTTTTTTTGGTTAAGTTAACAAAATAACAGGAAACTCAAAAGTTAATAAAATGTAGCATGTATGGCGTTCCAATATGTATACGAGGTCTGTCTAAAAAGCTCAGTGAATGGTCTAATATATCGGTATCAAACGCTTTAAGACCGTTGGTGCAGTACGTAGGCATGCTGGACCTGCCAATTGTCGGGAATTAAGCGAGGCTTCTATTGCAGTCATTGCAACAGAGTGTTCCGAGTAATGTGCGTCGAAAAGCCATGGAGCAACGACACAACATTAGGTTCTGCTTCAAATTTGGTAAAATGGCGACAGAAACAAATGAGATGTTGGTGCAAATATACGGGCTGGATGCTGTGAGTAGGAAATGTATGTAATATTGGTTTTGCACATTTTCGCGCTGGTAAAGAACCGGTGGAGGACGCTAGTTCGGGACGACCATCCATAAACAGGACGCCGAAAAACATTGAATGTATGCCAGCGATGCTAACAAAATATCGGCGATTGACTATGCAAATTATCGCAGAAGAAGTGGTTTCTTAGTAAAGACACAGTGGGGGCCATCATCCATGAAGAAGGGCAAACACAAGATTTGTTCACGATTTGTGCAGCACATCCATGCGGATGATTAAAAAGCAAGACGTTTTGGGAACAGTGGGATTTCATCGATATATGTGACCGGGATCAGACTTTTCTGGGCTCCATTGTCACAGTAGATGAGACTTGGTTTTACCAGTATGACCTCGAAACGAAAATACAATCAATGGAATGGCGGTCACCTTCTTCCCGGTGACAAACAAAAAGCCGCGTGGCAAAATTCAAAGAAAAGACCATGTTGATCTCATTCTATGACAAAGAAGGAATCATCCATAAGGAATTCGTTCCTGCTGGACAAACGGTGAATGCCACGTTGTACTTTGATGTTCTTAAACGTTTGTTGCAGCGCAACTGGCGCGTTCCAGACCGGAAATTGTATGTTACTGCACGACAATGCACCATCACGTAACAGCATCATTGTACGTCAATTTGATTCAGCGTGACGTGACAGTTTTGCAACACCCACCGTACTCTCCAGATCTGGCGTCTGCTGATTTTCGTTTGTTCCCACGTCTTTAGAAGGCCGGGCAGGGTTCATGGTTTGCGATCGTCGAAGAGATTGAGAATCAAGCGACGGCAATTCTGAAAACTATTCTACATGAAGACTTCTTCAACAGTTTTGAAGCGCTATACGAACGTTGTCAGACGTGCGTTGTGTATGGTGAAAAGTATTTTGAAGGCCAATAAAGGTATTTCTAATGTACATTCTGTTTTTATGTTTTACCATACCATTCACTGAACTGTTTAGACATACGTCTTATTGTAACTGGCCGTGCTTAAAATATCACCAAATGGTACACACCGTCTTAACACTGGAAACTGCCATACTTTTTTAAAATCAAATAAAAAGTATGATTTTTTAGACAATAATGCACCATTGTGTCAAACTTTTTTTGTCAAAAAACATAATTTAAATCCATATCTGCCTTAGCATAAATTAAATGGCGTCAAATAAACCAAAACCAGACAAAACGATTTATTGTGTACAACGTTCCTTCTTCTGTGTACATTCCGCGAACAATTGTCCTTGTCTTTCTATGAAAGTTTATTACAGATTTCTGCCTTTATAACAAAATATTTATTTTTTTATCGTTAGGAATTTGAATTAAAAATAAATGTATCATGTTTTGGAATATACAAATAAATAAAAACGAATTATTTTTAGAGCTCTATCTGGACAATTTTAACGACGTTTGTTTTTTTTTTACGAATTGAGTTGATATGTATAAAAATATAAATTTAGAATTTCTTCAGAAATGATTTAGGATTATGTTGATTTTTTTTCAAATTATTATAAAGTAAAATGTACAGGTGATTAACAGATGCAAAAATCTATATATTAAGTAAAATGCAACTAATCAATGCTGGCTGTTTCATGTTAGGTTTCGTAACAAAAAAAAACTATTTGTTCGCACTTTGTTGTAAAAACAATAACTATGTATATTTTATTTTAATTTGCAAGCTAATACAAAATTAATTAAATAAATAACTATAAATTATATTTACTATTTGTGTATTAAAAGTAAACCTCAATATTTATTCTATAATCAATTATAATACAGTGTGAATTTAATTTTATGTAACTGAAGTTGTAAATAAGGAAAGGATTAATGAAAACCAAAACATATATTTAATTTTCCAGAAGGGAAAACAGGCATTCACAATTTCTTTAAAACTGACCTATTAGTAGTAATATTGAGATAAATAATGTGATATGTGAAGTAACACCAATTCACTAAGTTCCTAATTAACCCTAGCAAGCCCGGTTACTGCAGCTGTGTGAAGTAAATACCATATCGTAAATTGTATTACATTTGGCCTTCCAAAAAACTGGAATGGTTTGATTTTTTAAACTATAAAAAAATGGGCGACCATAAATTCCCTTCCTTTCTCCACACATTTTGCACCCAATTTTGCTTTATATATATTTTCAATGAAATCCCTATTTTCCGAAAACTTAATATTTTTGTCTTTATATTCCTGTAGCTACAGTTCTACTTGAGACAGACTTCTGAAATTTTTACCACATGTTCATAATAGTAATGCAAATATTCAATCCTAAAATAAAAGTGATATCTTATTTAATAATTCAAATAAAAAATTTAATTTCAAAAATATTCAACATCTTTAGTTTTATAATTTAAAAAATTCGAAATCAATTTCTTTTAGATGTAGGAAGTTCATTCTAGGTCCAAACATTCACTATATGTACAAGATGATCGTGTAAAAGTTTGATACATATACCTGAAATAAGTATTGAGATATAGGTACATGAATATTGCCCGTTTCTCCATTTAAACACACTATAAAAGCTTGCGAATACATTCTTCCCAATCACTATAGATAGATTTATTAGACGGCGACCTGCGCGGAAAATCTTGCTCATGTAGGAAAGGTCGATGAGGGTTCCCCACCACCGCGCACCTCGTATTTGCTGCTGAGATCTGAAAAGAGGATATGACTGGGGGATGGGGTTGCGTCGGCGCACGAGGTGTGCGATGGTGGGGAACCTTCACCTACCTCCCCTACATGAGCAAGATTTTCCGCGCAGGTCGCCGTCTAATAAATCTATCTATAACATAATCCACAGTTTTAATAATAAACCTAATGATGGTACAAAAACAATGACTTTACAACAGCTGTTTCATAGTTGAATGTATTATTATAAACTATTAGCCACATCAGATGATTAAGATTATTAGTATCTTACAGCTGATTCATTTTAAATGTGATTTTACTTGGAATAAGTTGCTTTCTTCTTCTTAGTCATTTTATTTTTGTTAATAACTGTTTTCAATTTAAATAAATTATTAAAAATAAAAACCATATTATGTATTTGTTGTCTTGCAAACTTGCTTTTCAGGCTCTATAAAAAGCTTATTGTTTCTAAGTTATTTCATTGCTATAATAATGTTAATTATCAAAGTTTAGGATATTAATTACAATTCGTATTTTATAATCACATTTTAAAAGGAAACTTTTAAAGTTGTACAAGATTTATAGTAATATGCGATGCGTTTTTTCTTTGGTTATTTTGAGCCTTAATTTTACGTTTTCGCTCATTTAACTGACAATAACCTAAAAACAGATTGAGATATTAAAAAAATGAATTTAAATAAATTTTACATTAAAACCATGTATCACACGACTACCTTCCCATTTAAAAAAATTAAGTTCATTTCAAGATGGCGGACAAAAATTTCAAACTCACAAAAAAGTGGTTCTTTTATGGTTGTGAATAACTGCTTTTATTTCTATCTCATAAGACTCGTACATTTTGAGATATCAAGCTGTTTCCTGACTTTTCAAACACCCTGTATACATGACAGATGTGACTTTTCTCGCAGGTACTCAAGACTATGTGTTTACTGCTCTTATATACAAACATAAAATATATACTTCATTTTGAAATGCTGTTTGTCTGTTTGAATGCTATACACGTGAAGACAGCTAAAGATTAAACCCCTTAGACTTTGGTAAGTGCTTGCAGAATTTAGTTCTTCTTTGTTTGATCTAAACGCGTGGTTAAACATAGGGCCGGCTCTAAGTTTCATATTACAAGTAAGTCGGAAAATAAGTTTGAACCATTGATATAAAAATTTAACTTTATTAAACTTAAAATATGCTGTAATATTTGTCTTTTGCCTTAAATTGTATTAAATTACAAAACAAAACTTTACTTTAAGAGGGGTCGGATGGGTCCACTTACCCATGTTAAACTACATAAACTAAGGTAGCCTATATATTTTTTTAGGACACAAAAGAAATATGATAATTTTGTTATATATTTTAGAGTATAATTGTCTGTACAATTTAACACAAGGGTTTCTCAAATAACTTATAATACAATTATTATAATTTTGTTCACAAATGTTGAAAAATAAAATAAAGTCATAAAAGACGTATAATATTTTTCAAACTCAATTTTTATAAAAACTTTATGTTAAAATATGCATTTCTTTATTCCAAACGAAATGACAAAAACATATTGAAATATCTCTTATAAAAACTTTTGGAAACGTAGTTTAAGCAAAGGCTGTCCAAAATACCGAAATTCTGTTTCTTTCTACAAATTGAACACTTCAGTAAAATAAGAGAGGGTTAAACAGAACTATTCAGGGTTGGGATATGTTGGCAGTGTCAGTTGTTTGTTTCTGCTGGCTTTATCGCCATGAATATTTAGTGTTTTTGTTGCATTTCTTCCGTGCTGACCATATTATACTTGTCCCATTTCCACCTTACTTTTAGCTGAGCTAACTTGATTGTTCTGTATTACATAAACATTGCAAGTATGATCTGCTTGCTTAACTCTATAACTTAAATACTGAATGTGTAACTGAAACTAAACGTATTATAAAAAATGTTAAACTATCATAACAACTTCCTAAATGAATAGTAAAGTTGATAAACTAAGTTAGTCAGTTCAAGCAAGCGATAGTATCAAGTCTTGAAGGAAGTATAATTACATCAATTAGAGGAATTTCAAACTTAGCTGTATAGTTTAAAGTTCTGTATGAACAACGATCAACTGATTGTGTTGACGTCACTGTACCTTCATTACGCAATACGGCGTTCTAAGAATACTCCCGGACTTATTACGCAAATAAAAGTTCTAATTTTATACATGAAAAAGGTTATTTCTGAATAACTATTTCTGTAAGGGAAAGAAACGTGTACTATTTCTGCTTTTCATAAACTACTACAATATATTATTTAATATTTTTCAAACATGTTTTATTCCAGATGTATATAAACATAGACTGCTATTTTAGCTGTTATTGTGGTTAAAGTATTTTTAACAATAAAAAGTATCAGTATTATTTAAAGTGCTTTAATTGTCTATTTGATTTTGAAATGCTTGTAATACAACTAATCAGTTTAAAAAATGTTTACATAGTTTTAATTGTTTACATTTTTCGATCTTTATTTGAAAATTTACCAACATTTGTTTGCAAAAGGTACTTTGTTAGCATATATCATATGCACATGATTTCTTAGATTAAGGTTTTACACATTTAAACATGGCTTATACAAGGCCATTGAGCGTGTCGAATGTCTATATGACAGAGTTGTGATGGCAGCCTCGATTCTTTAAATAAGTACATCTCAGTGAAATGTCCATTGCTACCTTTTCAACTGTCCCTCCGTACATATTCCAGCAAACAAGCCAAGACTATAGGGCCAATAGTGGGGTGGTTTTAATAAATAAGGACTAAAATCACCTTAATATGTACACCATGCTTTTTGTTGCGCAAACTTATCTGATTTTGTACAATACAAAGATGAGTAAATACGAAGATAGTTAAAGAGTGTTTAGTAATTCTATGGAAAAACGTAATAAATCATAACAAAAAATACCACATTCTCCCAATAAAACTATGTGTACATTTATTCTTTATTGTAAATTATACATTGAACAAATAAAAGCAAACAGAAACTGTGTAATTCTAAAAACAAATGATTCCAATCTAAAGCGACCTAAATAAGTCACGCTACGATATGGCACATTAGTTTGGGAATACAAACTGTATGGGACGCTGCCAAGTGGACTTGTTTGACTTTAATTATCTACGCTAACGACTTTAAGATGATTTTATAAATTCTCAAAGTTTCATTCATTTACTTAATTTATGTAAAAAAATCTAAGTAAGTTTATAAAAAGTGTGTATCAATAATTACATTTGTATTGCAAGTCATGTTTAGTTATGTACTAAAACAATTTAGTTAATTTCTAAGCAATTGCTACCAAGTGTTTCTTAATTGTGTTAAAACCCTGTTCAAATTAATGTATAGTGTAATTTAGTTGAGTAACCTCAAGAAAATTTCAATGTCGAGCTTATCAGGTCAACATTAAAATATTTGAACATTTTAAAAAAACATTTATTATTATTTATGAATAAGGGGCAATTAATTACATTAATTATTTTATTACACAAAATATATTTTATGTTTTGCTTTATATTGTACTCCCTTCTGAAAGTATAGATATTCCTATAATTCTCATATTCCATATGTATGTATTTTTCTGAAGGTTTCATGTACTTTACATTTCGTATAAATCAGGAGAAATCGTGAACCAAAACAATTGGCATTAAATAGAAAACACCAACAACCATTTGCATATAAATGTTTCTCGTAAATTACCAACTGATGAATCTAAACAATTGAAAAGTCACGTTAAATTATATGTTTGCAAATATGTTTATAGGACTACATATTTACGATTTCATATCGAAGTTTTACAAGTCATTACTCACTCACTTATAAAATTCACCTGTTATAAAATTGCTCAGTTATTATTATTATAAAGTAAACTCACTTATTAAACATTCACTTATTATAAAATAAACTTTTACTTACTTTCACGGCGGTTTCAACAACTAAACTGTCGTACAACAAAGACAATCACTCATTACAAAATAAACTTACTTATATAAAATAAACTATTACGTACTTTCACAATAGTTTCAACAACTAAACTGTCGTTCAACAAAGACAATCACTCATTACAAAATGCACTTCTTAGTTATTGCAAAATAAACTTACTTATATACGTACTTTCACGACGGTTTCATCAATTAAACTGTCGTACGACAAAGACTTCTTTTGGGTTCGATTGGACTGAAAGGGTTAACAACATAAATAAAAACATCTGCTGATCTTGGGGTAAGTTGTCTTTCCCTCCCTACCAGTTCCTTTTGTCTGAGCTAACTATTTTCAAAAGTAAGCCCCATTTAAAAGTTCTTCAATGACTATAAAAACCACTGTACACTTTCTCAACATGTTTATACAACATTTTAGGCCAAAATGTTATGAAAACCCCCATTAGTTAAGGTGATAGTAGAGTAAACGATATTACTCAACTTTCAACTAAAAACAGGATTTTCCCATATTTTTGTTTTTTGTCATTTCCGACGAATTATCTGAGCTACAAGGACCAGTATTAGCTCAAATGAAAGATTATTGAAATCCCTATAACTTCCATACTTTTGACTTTTTTGTAGGATGTGTAATTTTGACGATATCCATCTCGAAACATAAAGAAAACTTCAAATTTTCAGTTTTAGGGAAAAGGTTATACTATTTGAAAAGGTTATATACAAAACCAAAAAAAGTTCGAAAAAATCACAGTTTTCCGACCTCCATTCAGCGAGCACAGGTTTCTTAGGGTTGCAAATCTGCATTTGTAGTCCAAAAATCATTAATAATCCGTTTACTGTAAGTTCAAGCATATTTTGTTTAACATTTGACTGGGCTATATGGTTTACCATGAACACAGACAGTAGTGAACGTAGTTTAATAATTCTGTAATTGTATAGTTCCACAACATCACTTGTTGGTAGTAAGCAAGAATTAGTTTTAATCACCTTCGGTTCTGTTTCTGTCAAACAGCGCCCTTTGATACCCTTATAATTTCTTTCTCTTCATATGTTCGCGTAGTTGAGTAGAAAGATTTTCTTTTTTTCTTAGATATATCAGTTAAATGTCCTAGGTCAGAACAATAGGGAGGAACTCTGTAGTGAAAGATAACGTTGGTTCCAGTTCCGAAGTGATTTGTCGCAGACGTTTTTAGTAAAGTAACAGTGTTATTTAACTGAACTGTTTGATATTTAATTATGCAGTCATTAAAAATGTTTATTATTAGGGGCTATTCTCTTAATTTATAATACATACGTACAGATTTATTATAAAACAATGGTTTAAGAGTGTGTTTTTGAATTATTATTACGAAGCCCATTTTGACTATTGACCAATATGTTAGTGGTCCTGATTGTTACCCTTAATATACGCTATGATTCATTATGCTTTTTCTAAACGAGACCTGTCTCAGATGTAATTTGGAACTCGTTTTGAGTTCAAATTCCATTGCCCAAGAATCCAGTGTTGAACATTTTCGACAAAATTTCAAATATAAACATATGTCGAGAGTTACATAAATTTAAACTAATTTAAATATTAAAAAACATTATTTGACTTACACGGTCCCGTTTCAAGATGTCAGCTCTAAGCGTTAAAATTTACGTTTTCACATCTTTATGTACTTTATTAAATTGAACAGTTTATTCTCAAAACTCATCATTTCTAATAATAGTATTTTTCAAACTATTTCCCACAAGTTTTTCAATAGTAAGAAATTTCGAATTTTGGGGAAATTGAAAGCCTTAACTATAAAATTTCAAGTAGGTCGAGTGGGAATAAAACTAAAGGGATCTTAAATCAAACATTTTCTGTAAATAAACATAGAACATATTTCCAACTTTTTCAAAATTGCTGAAAAAACTAACTTTTACCTGTTGTATGATTTATTTATTGCTAGAGAAAGGAATCACATGAATAATTAACGGTACCAGGAACTGGCACATACTTTCTCTCAAACACATTTAAATTACTAAACAGATTCACTTTGACTTGTATGGTGGGGTAGGAGAGGTGTTTTGTTATTAAAGTAGAAGATTAACTAATAAATATTGTTGTTATTATCTAGAGAGAAAACTATTCGATCGATTTCGAACAAATTTGCACCACACCCGTCAATTAGATAGATGAACAAAAAAAGGTTTTTTAATTTTTTGAAAAACAACCCCCTTTATGGCCAAAAACCCCCCAAAAATCAGTTATTACTATTATTATTAGCTAAACGAAAATTTTTAGAAAGATGAGGTTTTTTGCAAATGGGAGGGTACATTAAAGGCTACAAATAATTTTATCAAAATCGTTAGAGCCGTTTTTTTATAAAAAAATTATAACAGATTTTTTGGGGGTTTTTTTGCCAAAAAGGGGGTTGTTTTCAAAATTTTTCAAACCCTTTTTTCGTGCATCTATACAGGCCTACTTGACATGTCTGGTGCAAATTTGTTTGAAATCGATCGAATAGTTTTTGCTCTAGCTTTTTATACATACAGACATACAGACATTTTGTACAAACCACTTTTTTGGACTCAGGGGTCCCAAAACGGATATTTCCACAAAAATCTCAACATCGATTTTTTTTGCGATCACTTTACTTTCTCTATACCATAGTATAGTGAGAAAGTAAAATTCACATGACTGTAGGCATTCAGTTTAGAGGAAGTTTTAGGCTCTATAATTCAGCTAAAATGATAGAAGGAAACCTAAAGTGCTGTTAGTGTTTAGTCATAATATGTTTGAAAAAGCTCTGGTAAATTAGGTTCTTTGTAACACGGGTGAAGCAGGGTAGGACCGCCTACAGTGTGTATTACAAGTGAACTGTGTAGTAGTAAAATAATAATTAGACAACTTGCAGTGCCATGCCTTACTTACTTCTCATTGATTGCAAATGAATTAAATAAGAGCAAAATTTATTTTTATCCCTTTGGGACAAATCTTCAGACCATTTTTCGATGCAAATGTTTACTTTGCCCCAATTAATTGTTAAATAATCCTCTGAAGTTTTTATCTCTTTATCTAAACAAGAGACCATAGAACTAAAATATATTTTAAGAGCAGATCTGGAGCTGTGCCAAGCCGAAGGAGTACATCTTGAATAAAACGATTTAGTGGTATTTCAAAACTATAGAAATAAATGATTTAAACAAAAACAACATGTATTTATTCACTAATTAAACTTATTATAACTGTGAACGTTTACCATGGAAACTACTCCAACCAGCGGTGTTTCTGTGCTTTCTATAACTATACAAATAAACGATTTTACATTTTAAAACTGTAAATCATTATTGTTAAATTATGAATTCGAAAGGTTTAAGAATAAAATGCAATACTTTAACTGAGGCAAAATTGTTAAACATTTTCATGTAAAACACAGCTGCGACTAAAACATTTGAACTGTTCTCAAATAATATCTATGCCTATATTGTGTTACTCGACTAGACCAAGTACTCGCTCAGCCACCTAACTGTGGATAATATGATTTAAGCAGAACTTTTTACTTATATCTATAATTTGTTGGGAAACTATGAAGTTTATAAACTGTAAAAAAGATTATTTGTTTAATTAACGTTATGATTATTTGTATGGATTATTTGGAACGTGAATGCTGAACAATAACATATTTATCAATCAGTGATTGTATTTTGCGGATTGTTTGAAATAAGGTTGTGTACAGGAAAACTGAGCAAGTGCTGATTGACATTGAAATAAGACAAATGAAATTCTTATGGTTAAGAAACACGTTTTGGAAAAAAATAACATTCGTAGAATTCTTAAATGGAATCAACAGGACGAGAGTGAGTGGAAACACCTGAAAGAAGATGGTGCAGGTAGTACTGAGAGTTCTAGGAACGTTTATTAAAGATACTAAACTACTGAACAATAGGGTCCACCGAGCCGAATGTTTTGGTGTCCTACGTTTCGTTAGGAATTTAATTGCCTTTGATTTCTTGAAAGTTGCTTCGTCAAAGTTAATCAATGTTAACCATATTTCAGTCCAAAATTAAATTTAAAATATTCTTCTAAGTAAAAATCATTAAAAATATATATTCTTCAGCAATGTGCGTATTTCATTGGATATTTCGGCCTCAGATTTCAGACTGTATTGAGTTTTATAATTATCATTGGAAAAACTACTATCGTTTCCTAAAACTTTTTTTGATGGATCATTTTAACCATAAACATATTTTTTCTGAATATACCTATTTTATAATACGTTTCTAAGTTGGCATAACACCTAAATTAAAAGTGTCAAGAGTTGAAACGTAGCTTAAATCAGTTGTTTGGTTTGTTATTGTGTACATATGGTTGCTATGCTAGTAAATACTACCATATTTATTTATCCACAGTATCCATTCACTTAAATATAAATGTTATCGAGTACTTACACACAGGTTTTGACGATGCACACAAGTTTTATTGTATTTTTGTATAAATTTAAGTGCGAAAATTGGCAGTAATTATCATATTTTTTCAAGAAATGTAGCTTACAACAAGTACAAGTTATTATAGATTGTATATTTAGATTCAAATATGTCTAATATTTTCTGAAAATGAACTTAAATAAAATTAGCAGAAACTTCTCCATAAAATATTGAAATCTTTCAATCAGAGCCTATTCGAGTAGAAAATAAACCTTTGAGACGCTGCCTGTCAATCAAACAATTTTATACATGAATGGATAATGTCTACATTAAAATGTTCCGCCTGATCTCCTGCTAAGGAAGTTTATATATATTCAAGTCTGTTTTTCAATTCATTTTCCAGTAATAATAACGTACATTATATTAAGATATCTTTGATGATATTCATGCAGAGGTTACATCAACATTGAAGATATAAAAATTGATTAATTGTTTTCAAGCTTATACTTTAAATATTAGTTTATTCTATTAAAGTTTTTAGTTAATTTTGTATGTAAGTTAGTATAGTTTTGATAAATATCTTATTCAACATTCTCTTCATTTAATATTTTACTTTTATTTATCTCATACATAAATATTAAACTTGCATTGTGATATACTTGACATGATGAAACGTTAACTAAGATTCTCACAAAAAATCTGGTTACTACTCAAACGCGTTTCAACTGCAATGTCGTCATCATCAGTGATGCACGAGCGTAACTATAAATTATTCTTATAGTTTAGAGTTTGTTTACTGAAGATTTTGCTGTTGTAACGCGATTGAGTAAGTAAAAGTATCATTCGTGAGAATCTGTGTTCAAATTTTATTCTATTACCTCTGTAACTCTTTCTTCAGTTTGTAAATACTTTTGTTTTACTTGTCTTGATTTTATTTTGCTACTTATGAGATGTTTTAGTACTGTAAGTAGTGACATTGTGTTCATTTTTCAGAATTCGTATTTTTCCTTCTTGTTTGGTCCTGGTTTAAAATGCTCATTTAAACTAGTCTGATAAATGTGTACATTATATTATTTTATTATTATTTTTTCAATCATTACGTTATTCAAATAAGAACTATTTCATTATGACATACATAATTTATTGTAGGTCTTTAGTAATTTCAGGTTTACTTTTTGTATTTATAAATAACTATCAGGTGTTCCGGTTTCGCCTCTATTAAAATAAAAAATGCTTCATATTCTTAGACGTTTTACGACCGTCTACTATTTTGTAAAATACGTGTGGTGAAAATAAAGAGTCCTTCAAATGCAATTAGTTTTATAAAGTGACTTGCTACTCGTAAACTCAACTAGATGGTTCATTAAGAACAATTTCACTGTTTTAATTTCTGAAACATTATTTAAAAATAAATATAAATTGTGTCTATACTTTGTAATCGTAATATGCAAAGATTAAATACTTTAAATTTCATAAAAACGTAAAAATAGGCCAACCTTTCAAACTTAAAGAAATATATAATCTGAAGTTCCTGCCTCTGAATCAAAAACTAATATTCTTAGATAAGAAGTCCTCTGAGCTCTGGCCTATTCAAAAATTGCAGACGCTTATTTGAGTCGGCGCTAAACTCACGTTGCACACAGCATTCTGCTGTCACATTCACTGTGGCAAAACATGTAAAATAGCCAATTGAGATTTTACTTTATTGCAGCTATTTAATTGTGTTAATAGTGTTGAGAAAACCATTAAGGTTTGATAAGCCTTCCAGTTTTAAAAACTAACTTGTACTACAGTATAGGATTACTATAAAAAAGTTTGTTATTAAGAAAGAAAGTTGTTACTGTAAAAGTTTGTACAGTTAGGCAGTAAGAAATACCGTTATTGTATTTACAAGTAAGATTATATTTACACTTATGTACATATTGTTTACAAGTTCTTTAATTACTGTACAATATTAAATTGTAAACTACTGTATTTTAAATTTATATATAAAACTAGCAAAAGCTGTTTGATAGGCCTACTAAAAAAAAACGATATACAGTAAGTCCCTCGACATTTGCGGGCTTGGTATTCGCGGTTTTGATTATTAGCAATCGCTAAAAAAAGAAAAACTACTGTATTAAATAGCAATAAAGTACATGTAAAATTCGTAAATTATTGCAGTGTTTGTACTGTAATAATTATTGTACGAATTTAATAACATTGTATAAATACCACGTCGGCAAAACACTCACAAGTACAACAAAACATTCAAAATGGGGATTTCCCTACAATACACCTCTGCGTGAATACATACAGGTGGACTTGTGCAAATGAAGGTCAATGGCATACTGAGATTTAGTTGGACACATCAATTTAGTGTACAGCAAGTCAAATTAATTAAACAAAATTAATTAAAATTGCAGTAAAATATCTTGAAATAAATTAAGTTTTCAACTACGTTTTAGATTATCGATCATGACCAATATTTTCGCTACTGACAGCGAACGTTAGTTCTAAAAAAATTGACAGCCCAGACAATGAAAGAGTAAGTAGGGGAGAGGGGAGCACAGACCTTGAGGGGAGAGAGAGATGACAAACACACACCAATAACTTATAAAATTATCAACTGTAAACAACTCAGTTTAAATACTAAACCTTTCATGGACTGTTTTTACCGCGTAAACAAAACTATTCGGCGCGAAATGTTTGGCCAGCGTGAAGCGACTGCAAAATGCCGTACGGTAACATACGAACACTGCTGCATACCGTTCTGGTTCAGGAGACTTCTTAACTCTCGCGGACAGTATATAACACTGCTGCAGATTCATACAATGTTTTATTTCACCACTTTATCTATACTTCTGGGAATTAAGGAAAGAGGTTATCAAAAGTAAACGTCTCCAGTTTTACAATTGCATTGCGTTTACAGTTATTGGCTTTCCTTATCTCTTTATTTACTTAGTAATATAGAAACTGCGTATGTTAAAACTATTGTTAGATTAAATTTCCAAATATTGAGGTATGTTTATTATTTAATATTACTGTTTAGCTAGAAAGTTGCTTCTAAGTATCCACATTTACTTCTACGCTGTAATGAGGATGATTGATTTAGACTTGTTTAAAAGTAAAGAATTTTAGAGACTGCCGTATTTTTATCTGGGCAGTCATAATAACAAATAATAATAATTTGAACATTTTCAGAAAAACCCCTATTAATATTTTTAAACACCCTGTAGTTTGCAAACCACTGCTTTCACATCCTGTAAATAGTTTAGGGGTATAGGCCTGTGAAGTATCAAGTAACCAGAATGTTTACTTGTAATAGGAACCGAGTATAGGCTAGTCTAAAGTCGTATTGTAAACATATTAAGACAAAGAAATTCGAGCAGTGGAATTAACTTAACTTGTGATATTTCCTGATTAAATATGAGAACACAGATCAGCATACACATGTCGAACATTTGCGGTTTTATTTGTTTATATTAAAGTCTAGTTTCCTGTAGGTATAATAATTACATAAGGTAATTGTATTTAATCAATTTTATTGTTATAGAGTTGTAAGTTCGATTTCAGGAAGAAAACCAAGATAATTGCCAATTATTGTATTTAAATATCTTGAATACTAAAATCGAGATATCCTTTCAAAATTGTACACGTATTATCATAGCAACCAGTTATTGTTCCTTACAACTGTGCGAGCACCGAGTTTGGCGTGAGAAGCATGAAATGGTTAATTTTAGTAATTATTATGTTTGGTTTTCGACATAACAACTTAAGGTTATTTTTGGGGGCTTTGTTGGGGTTATCTATACATCATTATAAGTATTCCTAAATATTTTAAATGGTGTTTCTACTATTATTATATCTGTTTATTTCCTAGTTTGGCTACTAACCTAAATTAACTTTTATAATACTACGGACTTTTGTTATTAAACAAAGGGAAGACAAGAAGGGCAAATCCTTTGTTATACTCTCGAGTTAGTGCTTTAACCTCATGTAATATGTACAATAGTGTGAAACATGCTTGGGAATTAAAGTCTAAAGCGTAATGTCGTCTATAGAACTGTAAATCATAATAACACTTTTAGAAAACATTTAACACAATATTTGAATATTAACAAAATATTATATCTGTAAATACAATTAGGCTAAATGTTTTACCTGAAACAAATCCAACTTTAATGGTTGTCACTGACACGTGTGATAATAATAGGCTAATAATAACAAAATTACCTTTATTTTATGAGACAAAATTACTTAAACTCTCTTCACAGTTCCAAGGATCTTCCGAGGGGAATCCTTTCTTCCACTGAACTTCCAATAATACAATACAATTCTGTGATAATTTTCGTAAGTACACATAACATAATTCTCATTAAAAAACTAACTACTTCTACTACAAATAAAAATTATACTTGAATTGTGAGATGACATATATAAGATACAATACAACTCAGTTTGGTCTCGTACATTGCCGTTGAAATATTTCGTTGTGAGAAACTATATATATATATATATATATAACTATTTATACATTACTAAATAACTGCGTTCAAGTTTTATTTTGTCAAGTAGTTTTATAATATAAACAAAATAATAACAATCTCAAGTTGGAAAATATGTAGACCTACTCTTGAAGTATTTTAATTAATAAACTGACTCTGGATTAGCTAATAATTATTTGAACTAGTCTACGCAATGTGATTAAATAAATACACTTTTCTTGATTAAAGAACAGCTTGTTAAGCTGTGCAATCTAGAGTAGTTACACTGAAGTAACGTTATAAATGAGATCATTAACTGAGAAATTCCTTTGATGCCAAATGCTTTAATCAATTTGGCTATACTAGTTAATACACGTCCTTAGTTATTGCCTTCTTACATCTAGCACTTCGCCCTAGTTAAAAAATAAAATAACTACATATACTAAACAAGCTCTTACACAGTGAAATGCCTCATGTCTATTTCAAAACTTTTAAAGTCTTTTAGAGTTAATAAACTTCTTGGTCTAAACTTATTATTTTGCATTATGCCATCCTCATTTTTATGACTAAAAGGAACATTTATTTTTTGGAAACTGTGAATTTTAATTTTGTGAATTTTAACTAACTGTAAAACACGAAAAACGTACAACTGACTTTTGTTTAACTCTGATAATCTGAAAATCTGAAAACTACTTTAATAAATGCAAAACTCAACAGTTAAATTTAACAACAATAATTTTAAAATGTGTATAAGTCATCTTTGTCTAGGATGTCTAATATACCTTATGATTTTTAATACTGTACTTGTTAGAGAAAAAAAAATTTACATAAAATCAACAAAACCATGTTCAGAACAAATACAGAGACGACACAATTAATACAATATAATTTTACTTGACCACATCAAAGTTTATTTTAGTTTAAGGTTATTTGCGTAAAAAATGTTTACGTAGTAGAATTGAATTTTTTTTTTTAGATTAACATGGAACATTTTATCGCTTATGCTGGTGTTTATAAAAAACTAAATTTAATGTTAAATAATATTGGAATACTGATCATAGAAACAAGACGTTTAATGTAATGAAAATAAACCCTGACGAACATTGAAAGGTTTAAATTATCTAGAAAACTGAAACTGATTAAAATATCAGCTGATTAAGATTTGGGTATAGAATAACAATGAGAGAGAGAGAGAGAGAGAGAGAGAGAGAGAGGGGTAGAGCGGGAGAGGGAGGGGAGAGAGGGAGAGAGAGAGAGAAGGTTGAGGTTGCAAGAAAACCTCTATCTATTTCTTTACTGTCTTAGATCTGCGACACACGAAACCAATTGGCCACAAAGTTGTTTCATAAAAAATAGCTTTTTTGGAGAACAAATTAGTATTTTACCTCCTTTTCTGTTTCGTACTTTATATTCCGAACACAAAAAATAAAATTATGTGGATGGTGAGTGTAAATTAAATAAAGTTTAGAAAGGTATTAAAGACAATAAGTTCAGTTTGAATAATTGACTATTTTTTAATGATTTTATGTTGGATTTCCAACCAATGATGTAGCTTAGTAGGCTTATATAGTACCTAAGCAATAGAACGAAATTATAGTTTATTCTTAACCTAAGTATTGATGTATTCAATTTAATGGTAGGGCTTTGATTAATTTTAATCAGTTTTATTCAGAAAGGTTTAACGATCAGGTTGAAATACCTATTTTACTGGACTTGATCTGGGTACTAGTCACACTGTTATTTTGGTCGAAAATAATCTTTGTTTTTGTATAATAGTTGTGTTGTATTTTATTAACTGTGTACTGTTATAAAAATTGAATTTCTGATATCTAATTTATTAACCTATTAACCTTGTTAATTTAAAACAAGTTTTGAGTTATATATTTAACTAGTGGACATGGCAATGCTTCGCTATTGCTTGATTTACCTAACCTAAAATTATATTCAGTTTTTGATCCAAATCAGTTGTTGATCAAAATCAGCTGTTGATCAAAATCAGCTTTTCATACGAACAGCTGTTTTTTGTGCCCCTGATAGAATCAAAAGAAATCTTTCTTCTTCTTCCTTAAGATTGACCTTCCATAAGATTAACATGGCAACTTAGAGGGCCACTGGGGCGATGCCCTTAACATACATTGAGCTCATTTTAAGGGAAGCACAACTTCAGAGTGAGCTCTGTAAAATGACACCAAAAACATCAAAATCGGTTAAAAACTCTAGGAGGAGTTCTACTCACAAAATAACCCCTAGCAAATTAATTATGTAAAATATAGATATTAGATTTATTGCTACATCAAAAGTTGTTATTTATTTATTCATTTTAGTAGTCTACTTCTAACTTCCAGTAAGCCATACCTGTATAATAATGAACACACTTGTTAAATGGTTTTGTTTATGTGTTTTACTATGTAATGTGTATATCTATTGTTATAACTGTATTTTTAATGATCTGACGAAGACAATCTAGTTGTCGATATCAGTTATCTAATCTAAACTATAACAAATAAGGATAGTGACAAAAGAAAATATTGTAATAAACTTTAAGAAATATATTTATATTTGATTATTTAACCTATTCAACAATTATATTAAATGGTGACAATATTTTCCTTATACTAAATCAAATTTAGTTTAACTAAATAATAAGTTAAATTGGAATAAGATGGAATGAACTGGTATTGTATTGACCGCAAACAGTTCTGCTGATTGCCGAGGTGGAAATTCTCCTAAAATATACGGCTGACCCAATATATAATGCATGTTACGCCTTTCTGACTTTATACACAAATTTAAATTGGATAATTACTATTTGATGTTTTATGTTACATTTATACCTCAAAAATAGACACTTGATATTTTAGGGTTTTGGTCAGTAGCTTAGATAAGTATAATTAACATCAGAATAGTCATTACCCTTTATCGGAGATCTTAAAGATTTTATATTCCGCAAATATAACACCCTCTTATTGATGGTCTACTATAAAAAATAAGTCGAAACTAGAAAAACATATCGAGGACTTAAAAATATCAAAATCTAGAAAATTAACTAGACCTAGAAAAAAGTAGAAAAATGAACCAGTACTAGAAAATAGTAACTGAAACAAAAACAAAATATATGGAATCAAAAGAGTAGTATTTCACGAAAGTGCTTTTTACTCTGTAGTAGAATCCTGGAATAAAGTCTGCTGATGTTGGGAAAGACTGATTGGTGTGTTACGTAAGTGTTGTGAAATTGAGGTTTGCAAATTCTATGTTAATGAAATGATAATCTGAATGTTATTTTTATTTTTTACGCTAATATATTTGCTATTTTTATGTTATACCGGGTGAGTTTTAAATGTCCCCCCCCCTTAATTTTTTCCGCATTTCTTAAGATATCGACTCAAAACCACCGCCGAACATCATTGATTAGTT
>JAGFPH010004121.1:86433-99552 GCA_018207615.1 Philaenus spumarius
GGCGGATCCAAGATGGCGGCCAAAAATGTGAACCTCATCAAAAGAAAGTATAAACTAATAAATGATGTTCGGCGGTGGTTGGGAGTCGATATCTTGAGAAATGCGGAAAAAATTAAATTGGGGGACATTTAAAACTCACCCTGTATATACTTTACATATGAGGTATAACATGTTACATGTTTGAAAAAAACTTGCACAAAGAAATGAAATTTAACATAAAATAAAAGGAAATAGAACCATACAAAGAATCAGAACTATAAAAAGATGCCAGAATAATAAAAAAAAAACGTAAAACTATTAAAACTAAATGAAACTATAAAATAAACCAAAACTATAAAAAGGAAACTGCAACTAGGTTCAATGTGAATTAATAAAAAATAGAAAATAATTGACACTCTATAAAAACATCTGGTGTGCACATCACACAACTTTCCTTACCAAAATAGATGCTGTATCAATTATCAAATTTCTCAAGCAAGAGATTGATGATACCATTTTCGAGTTAATAATTTAAATGTTTGTGAGAAAGTATGTGCCAGTTTCTAGTACCGTTTATTTTATTTTTATATTCATTACCATAGCAACTTGACTTAAATATTTATATAATTTTATAATTCTTCAAAACCAACAGCTTTTTCTAGGTTAGAACTTCAAATGCGGTACTAACTTCAAAACGGTTAATCCCACGGACCTTATTTTGGTCTCAATCGATTTCTAACCTAACAAAATGTCAAATTTGATACCAAATACGGCTAGTTTAAAAAAAGACAATTTTTGAAAAAATGGAAAAAGTTGAGTGGGGTATCGTTTTTGACATTATTTTGGACGCTGAGGCCATTTTCAAGTCGATAGGACCAGCCATTTCAGAGATAAAAAACAAAATAACTTGGTTTTTGTAATAACTTTTTTCAACGAATTTTTAACGGTCTTTCGCGTACATAGGGTGTTAAGGGGGTCGGAGTAGAGTATGTTAGCAAAGTTTAATCAAAATCGTTAGAGGGAATTTGGAGTAAATACCAAAAATGTGCTAAAAACTGCTCCCACGGTAAGACATCACCTCCGATTTGCTTCAAATTTACATGGGTTTAATTGTTAACATGTTTGAAGATATCCTGTAAATTTCAGTTCGATCCGTCCAGCCGTTTGCCCTGTGCACTCCGGACACACACACACAGACACAGAGACACACAGACACACAGACAGACCAATTGCCAAAAATGCATTTTCTGGACTCAGGGGGCCTTGAAACGTAAAGATATTATGAAAACTCGACATCGAATTTTTGGGTCGATCGCAATACTTACCTTACCTAGTATAGGGTAAGGAAAGTAAAAAGAAATAAAACTATAATGGGTTTCTATGCCACAACTAATTGTCAACTTTTCAGAGATTTTGAATATCTGAGCATTGTTGTTAAAACATAGGCCTAAATTAAAATGCTATTTTTATATAATTATTCCATTAAAACAATGTTAAGAAATAACAAATATAGAAATACACAGTTTAGCCGTAAATGAAGATAAATAACAATAATATTCAGTTTTTTTTTAAGAATCACTTCTCATGTTGCACAAACCGTAAATAGAAATACGGATGAAATATTTGTCTTGAAGTTAGAAATCAATACTTTTTACGTCGAGCATGGTGACTGTAAGATTATAATGACTTCTAATAATGAATATACCTTAATTTGATCTGAGTTGGAATATGTTTTTATTGTCTGTGCTTTCATTGTTTGAAACATTGTCAAGAGACAAGTATTTTATAAAAGAGGTCAGATTGCTACTTTTATTGAATTTTCCCCAGGCGGTTCCATCCTTCCGTCAACTTTCCTTTAGATACATTTTTATCTTCCCTTAGATAAAAATTGCCTATAAATGAGATGTGATGCTTTTTCTATTTAATGTTAAACCTTCTAATCTTTTACTTAACCATACATATTATAAGCAGTTTATTTTATTTTACATTAAACAAAAGGAAAACTATAAACGCAACAGCTAAACAACTATCACAAAAGAAAAGACGAACAAGAAATAATATATAAATAAATATATACGTGAAGCTCAAAGCTACGTATTTTGTAAATAAAGTGAAAAATCTTAAATCTAACCCGTTTGAATTTTAAAATCTGTATTCCAATTAGTATTTATTTTCTCCTAAACAATATAGCAACACATAAAACCAACCTCCCTTGAAATTATTATTAGATATCAAGGAATATTTGAATAATTTATCCCAACCAAAAGATAATGTAAAGCTTTAGGGATTCTAACAGACATGAGCAAAGAGTGTATCAGATTTGTGTTATGTACTATAGAAAGTGGATTTGTATTGAAACAACAGTGATACTTCGCGTACGGCCAGGGTTCTATGAATCACCCGCAACCCATAATGTTCCCTCTCCCATGTAATATATCAGATAAATTAACCTCGGCTGTTTCCAACTCTGTTGCTTCTATAAAACGTTACAGTGAATTTTCCAGTTATTTATTGTTAAGTGTTTTTCGTGATTTATCTTCATATAGTACTAACAACGTTGATTATTTTGCATTTATTTTCAATGTAACTAATTTCAAGGGTAACCTGTTTGATAACAGCTATAAGGAACATGCTCAGATATCATGTAATATATAAATCCTTACCAAAAAACCTTCAAAAAAGAAAATTCGTTTAAAAACCCCAAACGAAATGACATTTATCTACCCATAAAAAAAATCTGATATCTACAATGCCCTACAAAACAGAGTATAGTCACAAAACTTGACCTCTGTATAGCAAAAAAAAAAAATTACAGTAAGAAAATAGTATTGATATCGCCGGCGGAGGAAACCCCTGTTATGAAGATCGTTTAGTCCCCACTCCCCAATACCTCCGTCAGAAAATGAAATCTTGTACTCCCCACGCCCCACTGTCTCCCTCAGAAAATGAAATTTACCTGGCTCCAAAAAATTTCAATTTTTTGGGTGCACAAGTCCGTTTTCTATAGTGATTACATTTCACGATCTATAATTTATAAGGTGCTGGTGAGTGTGAGTTTGCTGTTGATTTTCACGGTGATTATGAGTGAACGGTCATAAGTGAGAGATTTAACTCGGTATGTCGCCCCTTATAAATTATAAAAATAAGTCAACTTTAGAACCGTTAAATTTAATCACAGTGAAAATCAACATCAAACTCACACTCACCAGCACCTTATAAATTATAGATCGTGAAATGTAATCACTATAGAATACGGACTTGTGCACCAAAGAAATTGAAATTTTTTGGAGTGTTGATTTTCACGGTGATTAAATTTAACGGTTCTAAAGTTGACTTATTTTTATAATATATAAGGTGCTAGTGAGCTTGATTTGGAAACAGACTTGTGCACCCCAAAAATTGAAATTTTTTGGAGCCAGGTAAATTTTATTTTCTGAGGGAGACAGTGGGGCGTGGGGAGTACAAGATTTCTTTTTCTGACGGAGGTATTGGGGAGTGGGGACAAAACGATCTTAATAACAGGGGTTTCCTCCACCGGCGATATCAATACTATTTTGTTACTGTAATTTTTTTTTTTTTGCTATACAGAGGTCAAGTTTTGTGACTATGCTCTGTTTTGTAGGGCATTGTAGATATCAGATTTTTTTATGGGTAGATAAAGGTCATTTCGTTTGGGGTTTTTAAGCGAATTTTCTTTTTTTGAAGGTTTTTTGGTAACGATATCAGATATTTTTTTTGGTTATATGATATGTAAATTGAAGTAGTTATGTACAATGAGGTGCATAAAATTTGCTATGTGTGTGATGTGGTGTTGATCTCTTTATGATACATATCTGTATCCTATTTTACCAGATTGTTTTATCATTATTAAGTTATTACCCACCACCACCCGGCTATAATTAAATTCCTATGTTCGCCGCTCGCGTTTGTGTGACAGTTCTTACCTGATCATGTTAACATTATTGAATTACCCACCACCACCCGGCTGTAATTAAATTCTCATCTTTGCCACTCGCGTTTGTGTGTCAGTTCTGTGATACTCGTTATAATGTTTTGTGCATTTCATCAATATGGATTTTCAGTTCTGTATTGGTAAGTCAAATGTTAGTATACTTTGCCAACTAATATTGTAGATTTGTTTTCAGATGATAATGGCTTTTGCACGCAAATTTCCTCTAGTGAATGGTCATTTTTTGCACTCTGCTGTCCTAATTCTAAACTTATTTAGCATTTTTTACATCTTAAGATGCCATGTCTTTTGCATATTATGGTTTGACATTATTTTTTGTATCTGCATAATTCCTTTGTAATTGTTAAAATGCATATTATGATTTGTTATTTGTGTTCTGCTTAACTTATGTTTCCTGTTTAATACCCAGTTACTTATGAAATCAATACTTTTCCCAGCTGTTGTTGAATAAGCAGTTTTGACTTTTGAGATTCACATTGGTGATCATTTTATTTAATTGTTTTGCCCACATGTTGCACGCACACACTCTAGTCACCACCGCTACTATGGCGTTTATCAAATGAGACGATTTTACTGCTTTCTTATAGGGCCAGGTGAGGCAGGTTAAGGATGAATGACGGTTAACTTCAAATTTTTATTAAATAACCAAATTGCATATACTTGTGTCACGCCTACAGCTCGTTATACACAATCAAATTTTCTAATTTTTTTTTATATAAATAGGTAAAACACCATAGATGCGCCTTGATTATTTCCCAAATCGATTCCTAATAAGGGTTACTTGTACTTGATGTATTTTTGACACTGATTTTTCAAAATTTTCAAATCGTGAGTGACCCACACAGCCCGTTGAAGTTATTCAATTTTTCTGAAATTTTGCATGGAGCTTACTTGAGTACCAAGGATTTTCCTTTCGCACTTTTTAGCTAATTTTTCAAAATTTTGGGGCCCCAAATGGGGGGGGGGTGAAGGGGCTAATTTCAAAATTTTCAAAATTTGGCGACGACTTGCACTAGGAAACACTATAACGACCTAGTATTTCAAATTTCATCAAAATCGACCGGGTAGTTTTTTCTATTTTGGAGGCAACAGGAAAATCATTTTTTGTCAAATTATTCAAAAACTGAGTTCGTCTATCTCAGACGTTTTGCAACCTATAAATTTCGTTAATAGCTCATTTTAAAGAGCTTCAAAATTCATGAAGAAAGTTATTCGTGTACTTTTTTGATTATCCTTTAGTTTCTGTGTAAAATGCATCGGCGGCATGCGCAACATCAAAGGGAAGTTGTGCAGAGAAAAATATGCAGTGCCGTTGGTCTTTCGGTTTGGGGTTTTTCGCAGACCTACCGGTCTGCATGATATTTATGATAGGATAGTTTGAGTTATATCACCATTACTATTGAGACTGATCACACAACAGATGCATAGTAAACAAAGTCACTATTGAAACACCACCATGAGTAGAAATTTATCACGTATTCATGATGCTGAGACGTGACTGAAATAAAGAAAATGTACTTTGTTTTATCTAATAAAACTGACATTGACCAACAGTAGTAAAGCTAGCTAACAGTGCCACAGCTTCGCAGTTGTTAAAACAACAGACCTGTTACAGAATACAGGCCAGAGTCTACTTTTAATGATAATTAATTATTGTTTCTACTGCATCTGCCGTTTCATTGTTATACCAGTATGCTGCTAAATAGTTGGAATGGTTACGTCGCTATGTATATCTCTATTTGATCGTAGTTTAAATATTTAGTATGTTCGTATACTTTGCTTACATTTTACAATCTCTGATAAGTATCTTTGTGCTGGAATTAATTGCAGTATCCACGATTCAGTTCTTTTAAATTTACACTGGATTTGGTTATGATTATTAATGCTAAGCAGCTAAGAAGTTGATTATTAATGCTAGTGGTAACGTAGCAGACCTTTTACCAAGTTACGTTATATCTGTTTAGTTGTTGGTAGTGTCAAATTATATTAAATATACATTCTATATTCATGTTTTTAATTTAACAATTTTTATACTATTTACTTACATCAAACGGTCGTTGTTTGTAAGATCGTTAATACATCTATTTGTGGCAGTGATTTTGGTATTTGTATACTATCATTAGATGGCAAATACACTAAAACTGATAACACTAATAAACATTACAGAAAAATAAATATACGAAATGAGTGCTAATATATGTAACGTAGTAATTCTTATAGTTAAAACTTGTTCAATAATATTTTGAATGAAATCTATGTAAGCTGGTATATTTCTGTTTTGATTTTTCGTGTGGTTTTTGTGACTCACTGCTTACTTTTTTCGAGCAATATACAGAGTTAAAGTTTAGTAAACGTTTGGACCGCACACACATTTGAGTATGAGGATATTGAAGCTAAACAAAGTTGATTTGTGTTTTGATTAAAACAAACTGAACCCAGATTTACATGGTTTTGGCCAGTGGATTATAAATCGTCCCAAAACCCTCCCCTTTGTGCACTAATTCTATTCAATAGCTCGTCAGTACTTTGTTTTGTTTTAAACCTAGTATGTAAAACAGATTCTGGGAGTAAAAGGTTAGATTAAACTGTCCAGTATTTATTGTTACAAATTGTTTTCAAAAGTAACAGACACAGGTTGATAGAAATGGATGCGGGATAGAAATGGATGCATTTACATTTATATAAAATTCATTTTAATTTATCCTTTTCTGTAAAATAAATGTGTTCTTGGCCAAAGTTATATTTACGAAGACTACGTATAAATCATTAACTTAGCTGTATAATTCTTGCCCTACGTTAAAAAAAATATTTTACTGTTAATAGTTTACATCAATTTTATAGACCAACATAGTGAGCTATTATGTGTATATTGGCCACTTTTCAAAGGATTTAAGAGTTTAACACTTTTATATAAAGTTGAAGTTTAGTTAGTTTCATCAATACAATATACTAAATAAGGCTACATTATTTACTGTTGGGCAGCTTTAAGTAAAAACATTTGTTATAAACCTATTCATCCTTTGTATGAATACACTTAATAAAAATTCTATTGCGATACAATTCATTGTATGGAATACAACATAATATTCAAGGAGATTCTAAAGGTAAAACATTTTGATTTGCTTCCGTCGGTCATTTTGTGTTTTTTAAAATAACTAGATATAACTCCTTTGGGAAAAAACGTTTTATACCGTTAACTTGTATTGTTTAAAGTTAAATACAAAGAAAATATCCTTCTTTTACAAGCAAACAGAAAATGCAATATTTACCTAGTGAATGCTGGACAAGATAGTATTTTACTCACCACAGGATGCCGAAAAACTTTATCCCACCAAGAGTCTAACTGAATGAAAAACAAAGCACGAAAGCACAATAACATAATATCTGTTAATATTAAACAGTAGATGCAATGCCTTTTTCAAATCATTCTTTAAAAAAATATTCTAGTTAAATTCATCAGACTGTGAGAACAACGAAATTGTGATGAATTTAAAACAATTTCAAACACTGAGTTCTTAACCACAAGTTAGGTAAAAAACATAACAGAAATAAAGTGGTAAAAATTTATTGATTATGTTATTATACTTAGATAAAATAAAACCTGAACACATAATCTCACAATAAGTACGTTTACTAACCTCAAACGCGTTTCAACGACAATGTCGCCATCCTCAGTGATGCACGGGCTACAGTAACCAAACTATAACTGAGATCCCGTGCATAAATGGGGATGGCAACATTGTCGTTGAAACGCGTTTGAGGTTAGTAAACGTATTTATTGTGAGATTTTGTGTTCAGGTTTTATTTTATCTAAGTTACTTTCTCACAAGTCAAGCTCATTAGTTATTTATATGTTATTATAGTTCCCTTTTGTAAATTACGGTAACCAAGTAGCCTAATCTTAATCGGAGGGTTATAAATCAAAACTTAGAGTTTAAACTTAAATTTAAACTTTACTTAGAGTAAATGTATTTCTTAGCTACAGATCGAAATTTCACTGATAAAAGTGTAGTCATTTTAAATTCATGAATTAAATTTGTACTTTATAGTGTTCAAAATGAAAACCTATATTTTGTATATAATGGCCTGTATACATTATAATACTCAGAAATCGTGAGATAAGAATATTTTTTTTAAATATGTAATATATGAATCCACAAAGCTATCAATTTATTCAATTGGTAGACTTCTAGACCACCAGAGGATGAAATATGTATCGTCACCCAGCTCGATAAAAAGCCAAAGTTTATTAAAATGGTGACATATATTTTGTAGCGCGTTTTAATTACATGTAAACTTTACAAATGTACACAATTAACATAAATACAAGCTATAAAATTAATATTTGTTTCAAGAGAGAGATATTTGCCAGAGTCATGTTTAGTTTAATAATTGTAAGTATTAATAGCTCAGTCGGTAGCGTAGCCTTCATTGGAGGACATAGAAGTAGAAAACCCCTTTAATAATTTGTAAAACTACTCGAATAAACGCAACTAACTCGGTGAACCTTTATCAGGACGGATGTTATTTTTACACTAGGAATTTAGAGCGTGACTGGAACATCTCTTGCAAAAACTATCGTTCTTTGAAAAAAGTATTTCATTTTTAGTTGTATACAAATGGTAAATTTTTTCATAAAACTCTAAAAAGAATAATTTGTAAGAATAAAAGTTGTTTTAAGTAATTCTTGTTTTCCAATAATTTAATTAAAGATCATTGGTACTTGAGTACTAAACGGCACAGCTGTTAAGAAAAACTGTTATTTATTTAGCTGTTGAATTGTTTTAATTTTTCATAAAATTGTTCAATTACAGAGATATTTTTAAACGTTTTTAATAATTAAATGTTATAATTTCTTTTGCGGCCATAACAGAAATATCTGTGCGTATTAACCACTACACAAGTTATAAAAGATTGTATGTTAGAACTTAAGGCTATTTATGGTTGCATTTCCGTTATACATAAGAACTTAATTTATGTTACCAACTTACAAAAATTAACAAAAAAAAACCCTCCTAAGTATGTTGTCACAATAGATCAAATAAAAGAATTGCTGGTTTAGTAATAATTTAAATATTTTTTAAATCAAAATAGGAGACTCCAATGAGTCTACCGTCCGTTTGCTAACTCCACATACATATTTTATAATGTATTTTTAGTAAGAGTGTAGGAATAATTGTAACCTTAAAGCTAAGCATGTACATAATAAAAAATGTTAAGTATTAGGTTTATGACATGATAAAAGAGATGACTTAATAAGTACCAGCATGACTTAGATTCATAAGCAACACCTAACTTAAAAATTAGAATTACAAACGTTTTCAAAGTATGAAAACTGTTGTTAATTGATATTCGACTGACACAAGAAGCCTACATGTTATTAAAGTAAAGAGCTGATTATTGTACACACACAGTACATATTTAACCAGCTGATCTATGTATTTTAAATCGGCAAATATCATTCCTAACTAACTATTATAAGGCCCAAACTTTAAATTATTGTTCAATTTCATACACTAACTCGATTCCCTTTTGATTAATATAATATTGTGCATGCGTAGTAAGTGCACAGTGTTCCCTTAGTTCTCCTTACCAGTCCAAATTATAAATGTAGATATCTTTAAGTAAAGTGGCAAATTTAAAATGCAAAAACATACATCAACAAATTCCATTACAAAAATGTATTTACAAAATCCGATGAAAATTCATATGACTGCAGAAGTTTATGAACAAGATTTCAAGCCCCTTTATTGCAGCTAGTTTTCATCTAAAAAATGTATTTGTTTAAAATTCCACATTCAATTCAATTAAGAAATGTATTTTGGTATTAATTTTCATTCCACCAATAATACACTTTCGATAATGAAAACAATAATTTCCATCGTGATTTGTCGACTTACTGTAAAAAATCACTCCATAATTTAAATATAACACATTATTCTAAAAGAAAATTAAAATATAAGATTTTACAGTTTGTACATAAAACATAGTTTTTTTTTCAATAAACTAGCTACGTTATTGCTTTTGATATTTATTGACGGTCCAGTTTATTATATTGCCATTTGGATTCCTGACATTACGGAACAATACTTTGTTGGGAGAATCTATTGAATTCGACAAAACAACGTTATTACAAAGCAGAGGAAGTAAAGTCAGACTTTATGAGTTAGAAGAAATAAAAGGTTAAAAACAACTGTAATAATGCTTTTTAGAAAATAATATTGAATTGAAAATATAAAAGTTAACAATTTAAACAGAGTTATGAGGATAAATTACATATAATAAGAAAATCTACATTGCTTCCAATAAATAAACTCTTTTATTGACTTTACTAACAATTATTTTTCTTAATCTTTTATTTGATGTATAATCCAATGTAAGCTTACTAACAAAATTAAAGTAGAATGTCTAGTTTTTCAATTTCCGGATTTCTATTGAAAAGAAAGACAAACTTTATAAGAGAATCAAAAGAAATGTAAAACTTAATTAAATATTATTAAAATACGATTGGAGCAGTCTAGAGCACATAAAGGCCTACAGAACGTCCAGTAACTAGGCTCGAACGTGACAAACTGTGTTGTAGCAAACTAGGACAACCGCGCTAACCACTGCTCTACGCTGCATACAAATGTACGCGTACATACAATAATATAATTAAAAGCGGATATACAATAATATTGGAATGATAAATGTAGTTACCTACCATATGTTACAAGATCTAAAATTCAAGAAAGTTCACTTGCCATCAATTGTGACGCACATTTATTATAAGCAAAGCAAGTACATTTGCCCTTACTTTATAGTCATATGACTAGGAGTGGCTTAAGAAATCCACACTTCCTTCTGAGTGGTCTAGTATTGAGTGCCCAGTTTAAAACTTTTAAAGGTAGTGTGTATGTTTTGTAGCAAAAATTATTTTACACTTTTCAAAATACGTTTTTCCCACTTAAAAAATAAATATTACTTTATATTAGTACTCTTGAAATACAATTTTTAAATGTGATATGTTTTACAAATATGTGCAAGAAATTAAGACACCCAATAGACGATAATAATAATAATTGAAGATCCAATAATAAGATTGGAGAAAGAAGTCCCTTCACCAGCTTCCAGAGAACCAAAAAGTTAACAAGGTCTTCTACGATAAACAAGCTGGAAAATTTGACCAAGAAGATTTTGCGTTCTCCTATCCTTCAAAGACGAAATAGCATTAGTGGGCTAACTCAGAGGAAGAGGCATGAGGAAAAGCCGGACAGTCGAATACAATCTGGCTCCAGAAAAGCTAGGTTGGTGGTTGAGAAGGATCCGACAAGGGAACAGATAAGCAGAAACAGCCTTCGGAAATTAAATCAGTGAGTGCATCAGCTAAGGAAGAATCCGAGCTCAGAGATCTCCGAAGTCTACTAGAAAAGGCACTTAATAAATGTAAGCTAATGGAAAATCTAGACCGGAAAACAACAGAATAATTGGGAGCCTCGAAGAGAGCCTTAGGATTCCTGAAAGGGACAAACTAAAAAATAATCCATTTTCGGTCAAAGATAATTTATCAAAATCATTGGAGTTTGTGGGTATACTAAAATATAGGTGCAACAAAAAAAGCAGAAAAAGTGAAAATAATAGCTTAAGTTCTTCAAGCAATTGACCATCAAACAAGGGGTACCACTTCAGCAAGAAAAACCCACTGTGTACCTGCGATACTTACAGTGGAGAGAAAGGACGATACAAAACAAAGTGACCGCCAGTCAGACTCTACGCCCCTAAATGCCAAAAGAGCAGCTTCTTCTCCGCCAGAGGACGATAGCAGACAAGCCAGGGAAAAAGCGCAACACTAAGAGATGGTGAAGTATTCGATCAGGCAGTTGCAGACAAAGAGATCTGGGAAAAGGTAGAGCACAGGAAAAATAAAAGAAAGAAAATCTCTCACTCTATGACAGGCAATAAGGAACTAAAAACTCTACAACGAAGAAAAAACGACGCAAAACAAGTGATAGCCAAAACTGGAACTTCATATACAGATATAATTAAAAAAAAGTAAGGAATCGGTGGATATGGGAAATAGCTTTGCAGAAATACTGAAGAAGAACAAGAAACAAAGAACTTGTGTTGATCCTGAAAAAAGTGAACAAACAGAAAATTTCGGCAAAGACCTAGCACAAGCAATAAAAGAAACTTCAGAAGTCAAAACACTCAGACAGCTTGTAATGGTAAAGTTAAGAGATCTGGACGAAACCACAGTAGAGGAAGAAGTAACCACAGTAATAAAGGGAATATTGGACGAACGTGGTGAATTAGAAGAAATAAAATTCAAGCTCTTAGCCAGATTAGGCAGAATGCAAATCGCATTGGTAAAAGTACCAGATAATATAGCAGGCGAGCTGATTTCTTTAAGGAAAGTTAAAATTTGCTTTGTTACCTGCCGGGTAAGAGAAAGGATGCAAGTAATGCGCTACTATTATTTGGACACGCCCAAATAAACTGCATTGGAACTAATAGAAGAGGTCATTGCTTCAAATGTGCAGAGAAAGATAACAAATCTAAAGATTGCAAACAGTCTCCAGAATATACAGCTTGCAGAGATAAACGCGTAGAAGAGAAGAGATGTTATGATTAATCTGGGATTCTGAATATGTTTGGTATATTAGTTAGTGTTTTATATGTAAAGGTATTGACCAGCAAGTCAGACCAGGAAGTATACTATAAATACAGAAATAGCAGCAAGGTTATTCACGCGGAACAAAACAACGAAAGCAGACGTTGTTTTGTTGGAGATGTCAAGAGGAAGCTAGACGGGTTATGTAGTACAATCCGAATCTAGAATCTGGGCCAGAGTGGAATAGTCGGGTAACCAGTGAGCTGACGAGCTGCGAGTTCGGCCAGTTTGTTGAGGCCGGAAGATTGAGACAAGGATCTCTACTCAGCTCAACGTTTGGACCATTGGGACGTCCAGGACGGATCTCGATTGAAGGAAGAGCAGGACTTATTGAAGACAACACACTGAGTGAGCAAAACAAAGTATTTTGATCTATTGTTAAAGTCACGTTGAATTCAGAGTTTTGGGGTTATTAACATAAACGTAACTCGCTTTAGTTGCCGATATTGTACACCCAGTCTGTCTTGTGGATCCAATACCTGTTTTAGGAATTGTACTGTATGGGATATTATTGTTAGCC
>JAGFPH010004121.1:104108-116550 GCA_018207615.1 Philaenus spumarius
CAATACCTGTTTTAGGAATTGTACTGTATGGGATATTATTGTTAGCCCATGTTAAATAGTGGCTTAGTTACCAAGTTGAGTTAATTGCGTGAATAAATATAGAGATAAGCATTCTACCACTGAGCTACTGATGTATTATTATTATTATTTAACTGTTCCTTACCGATTTAACTAACTTAGCGTTTGAGGTTGTAGGTTACTTAGCGTTACCCGGATGTTGAGGTTGGTAAATTTGAACCCTAATAGAGGTAAACCATTTACCAGGGAGTAGACTGTACCCTACATTCCAAGAGGTGCTAGGACGTATGAGGAGTAGGAGACGATGAGTTACGTATTCATACAAAACCAACCAGGGGAGAGGCAGACGAGCCCAAGATTTGTTACTTCAAACAGCAAGAGAGAACAAAGCTGATGATGTTTTGTTTAGTGAGCAGGGAAGAAAACCAGATAATGCAGTATGGTACCAGGATGAAACACTTAGAGCAGGAATAGAAGTCTGCAACACGAAGATGTCTATTAACAACTTCTTAAAGGCTTTGTGTGGATTGAAGTGGCAGGTCTGAGGATATATAGTTGCTATTTCTCACCAAGCGATGCTTTTGGCAAATTTGAAAGGGAGGCGTAAGCTCTGGAGGATAATTTCATATCTGAACCGGGAGAATTTATAATAACTAGAAACTTCAACAGCAAAGCCCCAGACTGGGGAAAAAGGAGGTTAGACAAATGAGGAAAACTCATTTCAGAATTAATCTCCAGAAATGACTTATTAGTCCTAATCATAGGTAGGAAGCCTACTTTTAAAAACTGGTTTAGAGGTCAATTATTCATATCATGATAACGACTGCAATTGTGACTGAGAAGGTATAATATTGGAAGGTCCTCGAAGATGAAACACTAAGTGATCACCAGTATATTGAATTTCAGATTACGAGAATTAATCAGGGATTATCGAGTTTTTGTGACAGGAAGAGGAGAAACCCTGAATGGAATACTCGGAAGGTGGATGTGGGAAAGAAAACTCACTGCCTCAATTGAGGAGGCCAAGCTCGTAGCAAATTTAAACTGGACACCAGTACCTCAGATTTACGAAGGAGTGTTAAGGGCTTCAAATGCATTAATTATAAGGGCATGTAATAGTTCTATGCCAAGAAAAATGTAGTAGAGATCACAAGACAGATGTCAAATACTTCTGAAACGAAGACATAGCCCAGCTAAGAAGAAAATGTCTAAAAGAAAGAAGGAAACCGATAAGGTATAAGGTAACCTACAGCTTCAGCATCAGTATAAAACATCGAGAAAAAAGTTAAAAACTGCTATGAAAAATAGTCAAGATACATGTTGGAAAAGCTATTATTGGAAATCGAAAATGACCTATGGGGACTGGCTTATAAAATAGTATAAAAAACTAAGGACTCGTTAATATGTCCCGGGATTAAATGATCCAATGTGGGTTAAAAAGACTTGTTCCCGAGTCATCCTCGGTGGTACAGACAGGGACATGAGGGATGGGTAGTAACAGAGTAAGACCTATTTGCCTTAGGAGAACTATAAAAAGAAGGAAAATTGCTAAAAACAGGAAAAACTCTGGGACCAGATGGAATACCAAATGAATACTAAAGAAAATAATAGAATTCTATCCAGAGATTCTTTTGAAAACTTACAACACATCCCTTAAAGCAATATCATTATTTAAGGATTGGAAAATACAAAAACTAGTACTGCTCAGGAAAGCAGAGAAACCACTGGAGAATACATCATCATTTAGGCCTATTTGCCTCCTAGACACATGAGTAAACTGTTGGAAGGATTAATCCTCCAACGACTTCAGTCGTTCATACAGGGAAAAAAGAGTCTGTCAAACCAACAATATGGATTTAGGAAAACAAGCTCTACGGTTGATGCTATAAAATCAGTCATAGATATGGCGGCTGCTGGTAAACAGGGTAGTGGCAGAAAAAGAGGATTTTGTGCTCTGGTGGCAATAGATGTAAAACATGCTTTCAACTCCGCAAGATAGAGGGATATTTTGTCAGCTCGTACTGAGGAAACGGTTCCGGAATACCTAATGTGACTAATAGACGAATATTTTAACTCTAGGAATATACAGTTCGAAGGACAAAGTATAACTGTATGAGAGGAAATGATCTGCGGCTCACCCCAAGGCTAGCTAATAGGTCCTTTCCTGTGGAACGTAATGTATGATGATCTGCTAAAAATGATGGAGCTCCCAGCAGACTCGAAAATAATTGGCTTTGCGGATGATGCAATAATAGTTTGTCCTGCAGATAATGTTGCTATTCTAGAGATACGAACGAATGTCTGGATTGCGTGAAACGTTGGCTGGAAAAAAAGATCTCTACAAATGGCAATACATAAGACGGAAGCAGTACTGGTTACTAATAGAAGAGCCTTCGCATATCCTAAAATATCTATAGATGGGAGCGAAATACAATGGAAAAAAGTGTAACGTAATTGGGAATGGAACTGGATAATAGACTTAACTTTGGGAGGCACATCATTAAAGTAGCAGAAAAGGCAATGCATACGGGAGCAAGCTTAATGAAGATGATGCCGATCTAAAGAGAAAATAAGGAACGTAAAAGGAGATTGGTAGCTAGTGTAGTGCACTCTAAGATTCTGTACGCGGCACCAATATGGGCGGCAGCATTAGACAAGGGAAACAACCGCAGGAAACTAGCGGCAGTATAACGGCATACGGCATTGAGAATCACCTCAACATACCACACAGTGTCGGAGGTTTTGATCTTGGCAGGAGTTCTCCAATACATCTTTTAGTAATAGAGAGAATTTAAGTGTACGATACCCACTTGCTACAGAAAAACCAGGAACATATAAATAAGGAAGCAGTAAGAACGGAGGCTAAAGCTAGGTTCATGGAGAAATGGTAAAACTCATGGGAAAAAAGACAAATGGGATGATAGACCTACCGATTGATTCCTAATCTGAGCGAGTAGATGGATAGACGGCATGGGAAGACGAATTTCTTTCGCACTCAAGCCTTTACAGGACATGGATGTTTTAACTCGTACCTCCATAGGTTTGATATTGTTCAGTCACCTGGGTGTTCATATTGTGTAAGCGAAATGGACAATGTACAACACACTATTTTCAGCTGCCCTGAGTGGAAGACAAATAGAGATAAATTAAGGCTAGATATAGGTGGACAAGTGACACCGAATAATATGGTAAATCAGATGCTACAGTCAGCCTAAAATTGGAACACAATGGACAGCTATGTACGTCAGGTATTGGAGAAAAATCTAGGAATAGTAGAAATATAGCTGCGTAGAAAAGGTTCTAGAGCCCTTTAAAGGCAAATGTGGCTCCACGCTGAAGTAATGCGGTTTAGCGATGCCAGCTTGGATATGAGACTGGAATATAGATGTTTGGGTATAGTTGGTAAACCGGATGAACCGGGAGTCCCACACACCGGGAGACTAGTCTCCTGATAGTGTCTAATGCAATCCTCCTAAAAAAAGACATAGAGATAGAGCCAATATAGTAGAATAAGTATATTTTTGGGCAATAAAACTATTCTATCATTGAACCACATAGTGTATTATTTATCCATTGTATTAAAACCAACCAATCTTAACAAATAGTCTTATTCACTTTTGAACAATATCAATACATTTACTGTGTTGAAAGTCCCTAACGTCATAGACCCAGTTAGATACAGTTTATTATTTGTAGGTCTAAGTAGTTTCTTCTGAAGAACGAAGTAAACAAATATTTTCAACAACGTCTAACCTCAAATAGATCTTATAGCCTACATTAGTTCTATAACAGTTTGAAAGTAGCTTTACATGGTCAACGTGAGTAGTTACTTTAAATTTAATATTTTCAATTACTAAACATATTAGACAATAATAATCTTCTTAATTGTACACATTAATCTAGTTAAAAAGGCCCACATCATAGTTAGGTATTCCTAAATAAAATTTGAATTAAAATATTACTTGTTTAAATAATGTTTTTTAATGTATATCAAATTCATCTGAGATTTTTCACGGAAGCTGACTAATATTACATTACTTATAATTGCTTAACCTATCTTTTCCATTACAGTTAATGTACGTATTGCGACGGAAATTAGCCAGTCGCAAGGCGCTAATTAGACTTGCTAATTAGAACCACAAAACATTAAAAGTTAACGAATTTAAATTTTAAAGACAGCATAAGAATCAGTAAATTAAAACGTAAATAAAAGAAAGAATAAGTTTTTGATGATATATGAATAGTTACAGAGTTATTAAAGAAATTAGTTTAACGTTTTATCAATCAGAAAAATAACAGACAGAGGCGATATGAATTGTACTAGTTCAATCGACAAGATGGGACAAGAGAATTCCTGTCGAGAACGGCAAAAGTTTGTCAGCTTCTACTTGTTGCTAGGCAGATCTAAAACCATGTTAAATTTTGATAATTATAAATGTTGTATATTATTTTAGTTAATTAAAAAGAGGGGAAAAGGACGAATAAAACAGTATAAAAAGTTTTTTAATAGAGTAATTAATTTAGGAGTTATAGCACAAAAAGTAAGACCAAAAAATGAAAAATCGTTTGTGTCAAATAAATTCAAAAAACTAATTAGGCCTAATAGAGACCTAATAAGGCCTATAAAAGAATAGCCCAAATTCATTTCAAAATAAAATTAACTTAGTAACAAAAAAGGGATTTAAAGTCATTAATTTGCATAAAAAGGCCTATAACTTCAAAAATAAAGTTAAATTCAAAAAATGGAAAAGGGGTAAAAATCGACATAATAACAAAAGGTAATTATGCAAGGTTAGACAAAAAATCATAAGTAAAATTAACGTAATTAAATAATAAAACTAAATAACTTTAAAGTTAAACAAAAGGGAGAAAAAATTAGAATAGTCTGTAATAAATAGCAGAATAGGTTAGAAAATAGTTAAATGCATTGTAATATCACTTGAGATGTGAGAAAGGTAAAATCGGGGGGGAATAAAACATAAAAATCGGCAGCGCAAAATTAGGCTTCCGAAAATCAACCATAGCGGGAGAACCAAACAAGATAGAAGAAATCCAAAAACATATTCGTTCGTTTGGGAACCAAACGAAGAGGATAGGAAGAAGAAAATTACAAATTTGATAAAATTCACAGAATTAAATTTCAAAATTCAACGAAAACTTGCGGAGCAAATAACACGGCGAAAAAAGGGCGTACAACTTCAACTCAAAGGGCTACGTGAGCAGAAGGTCGTCATGTACAAGATGAGACCAACAAAACCAAAATTGAGCCAAGGACTAGAAAGTTACGGCAGTTTGAAACTTTCAAAGCCAAATTGCATTGATTTCAAGAATGAACACGCCGAGCAAAAGTAAACAGTAACGAGACAAATCTGCCGATTATTGGAGGGGATAGAGCCTAAAGTCGGTAGGCTTGTCGAGTTAGTTCAGTTTTAGATACCAGACCGTCACCACGTACTTCAGAGATCCTAGAAGGGCTTTCCAAGAGACTAGCTGAGGGAACGATCGCAGTGGAACACTCGCAAGAATAGCGGACATTGGGCGTCATCAGCATAAGTCAGAGAGAGTAAATCTTGAAGAAAATCGAGGCGAGGACCTATCTAGCTAAACTCCGGTCAAGAGTAACGGGCCGAAAACCGTACTGCCATTGGGACTTAACTGGACCTAAGAGAATTCCGGAGGACCAACACCGCCAGGATTGGGAACCGAAGACAGAACATCTTGTTTGTTGTAAGTAACAGATTATCAAGTTGTTTTCGAATCTAGGAAAATCTTAATAAATTCAAAAATCAATAAATTAAATTAATAAATAAATAAAGTAAATTCAGGGGAAAGTATAACGAAAGTAAAATCATTTTAATAATAATTAACTCACATCTCACAGTGGTAAATATCGACGATAAATTAATTATAAATATATATTCAATTTATCCATTGTATTTTGTGTTGAAAACGCAGTTGCGTAAGTTTAATATAGTAATTTTGTTCAATAAATTGGTTATTTCTTGAAAGAGTTGCTAAAATCATTTATAAAATTAGTACAATACCATAAATCATTCAGTGCTCTAATTATAAGGATTCAGGTAAGGCAAAAGTGTTTTCTGATCATAACAAGTATATCTCCACCGGGGACGACCTCGAGATCGGAGTTAGAAAAAGAGCTAGTGTACTAAAGAGAAAACAAAACAAAAGTTTTCTAAAAATTTTAAAATAAGAACTGGAAATTAAGGAAAAACAATTTCCAATTCTTGCCATCGCATCAACCACTCAAAAAGGGTCATACGGGCAGGTACAAGTTGACCGAATTTCAAATAAAATTAACTAAAAGGTAAAAAGGTAAGGAAGAGGGGCAAATAAGTCTGGTATACAGTGGGTAGTGCAGGGCAAGTGGCGACCGAACGTGGGGCCAAAACCCTGTGATTCCGAAAACGGAAAAGTAGAGAGAGGCTGGTGCGTGGCAGTATGTATGTGTTGATAATAAAGTTTTGTTATTTATACTTAGCCTTATCTGTTATAAGATATGTATTACAAAGGGTTATGGTTAGTTTTACTACTTTTATCATGTTCCCGTCCATGTAGCGCAATATCAACTTTCGATATCATGGATTTTGTTATGCATAAAGTAACGTCTCTGCGTGAAGTCATTAACTCAGATTTACTGAATCGTAACAATTAGTTAGATGTACCTAAATATATTATACACCTAATGTTTAATAGTTTAGCCTTAATCTAATAGACGCCGGATACAAAAGCTAGTAACTAAAGTTTAGAATTGACTTGGAATTGTGGTCGACTTTGATGTAAATCTTCTTAATTTACTAGGTGATTTTTAAATATGAATGACAGATATTAGTGATGGTGTTGCTGCTTGTTTTTAAATTGAATAATTATTTTCTTTTAGGTAAAAAGACAAACTAAACAAATTTTTTATAGGCTACATTAACCTTATTCAAACAATCGTAATTCTTGTTCTTCTTAGTGTAGATTGTCAAGTAAAACGCAAAACTAATACAATTTTATCTTTGACGACAGTTTCAAAATGGTAGTTTCTTGTTTGAGTTTTATTGTGTTTAATATTGTATTGGACAATCGACATAAAGGAGAACAAGGTTTAAAGTGGTCAAATCCTTATATGAGAGTGCTTTACTGGGGCTTGGAGAGCCAGTAAACCAATTTTAATAAATTAATGTCACTCTAATACAAATATAATATACTTTAGATTGAAAACAAAAATCTTTACCTTCCTCGATATTTCCTGTATGACGAAGCAATCACTATAACCATTACGTCAACCTTAGGCCTCACACAAAGTATATCCATTAACTAAATATTGAAACAATAATATATTCAAGCAGAACAGTCTGAATGAAAGTGCAGAGGAAAAAGAAACAATAGAGAGGAAACTGAACACGATTTCTTTGAATCGAATTTAATAAACGTAACCTTCCATCTTGAATCTTGATCGGCAAAAGTTGTCTCGAGGAGCACTTTCCACGCTAAGACAAACAAGTTTTTGAATTGTGTTAAAGATTTGTTTTAACTTGTAAACTTGTTTTGTCGTTCTATTTTGTTAAATTGGGTTGTGGAACACACCTCTAACAGGAACGTTCTGTACATATTCAGCTGTAGTTAATATGACAACTTCTAAATATGAATATATACTCAGCTAATTAGATTAACAGTTGCCTAACTATATTTAAATTTAATATGATATAATAAATATCAATATTTAGTCGTCGTCGTAGCATCTACAGCTGAATATGTACAGAATGGTCCTGTTAAAGTGTGTTCCACAAGTGAAATAATTAGTCCAACAGTTTCAGTAACTATCCCGAATATCTTCACAAAGTTTATATCGTTATAAGTAAGTACATACTATACCCCGTGAAATTTCACTTGCAGATTAATTTGATACACATGTACTTTACACATCAGAAAAAATCTTTAAAATACGACGTTATTGAGGTTAAAGGTATAGTTTTAAAAGTATGTGTTTAAAAAATGTTTGGATTACTTCATTCTTCAGAAAAAACTACGTAGGCTTACAAACAAAAAAACTATATCTAACTGGCAATATGCAGTTAGGGGTTTCAACATGATAAATGTTCAAAGTCTACAATTAAACATTTTACTCAAAGAATAGAAATAAATTTTGAAAATAAAAGAAAAGATCATATATTTGAATCAACTGTACTCTTACTTAAATACATTTTACCCGACATACTTTAAATGCAGTCTTTAAGGCAAAACTGTTTTATTGTTCACTTTCAAATTCACTTAAGTTTTCATCGAAATTATTCCTATGAGAAATATAACAGTTAAAATTTGTATGATTATATTTAAATAGCAATGGTTCAGACCAATAGCCCAAGATATTGATAGTTTAAAATATAGGTTTATATTTTTGTAGGCCTAAGTTGTTTTTCAGGGTGTCAAGAATGAAGTAAACGAAAAGAATTGTAACAATTCAAACATTTTGAACGATTTCTAACCACAAAGCCGGTCATACTGCATATTATAGGCTACATTATATGTATAACTTATACAAAAAACAACCAACATGTATAGAAGTTTATTTTGATTGAAATCAGCTGTTTCAATGTCTCAATAACGTAACATAATTATATTATGTCTTGAAAGTGATAATTATGTTTCACGTCCGGACACTCGCTTTATAGGAGTTGATATTAGACGGTTGTAGATCTGAAAGTAAAGGTAAAATATTGTACAACTTTTAAGAGTCTCTAAGAGTTTAGTAAAAGTAACTTCTGTTCCATTCATTTTACATCAATCTATAACAAAGAAAGTAGAATATTAATAAATCTTCTTCGATTTGCTTCATCCTTATTCAAACGTTGAACAAGATTAACGATAACTTTATACTGTCGTATGTCCTAACTATAGAAGGTAATTAATCTTAAAATAGTTAGTAATGCTTTAAATATTGTAGCTTCTAAATGTTGTTATAGAAGTTGTTTCTAAATTGAATCTATTCTGCCTTGACGTATTTACAATAAATTCGTATGGGTATAATACTTTTATTGCAAAAATATTTAAATCAATTTGCTCGAATTACATACATGGCCATTGCAGGGTGCTTTGGTTATAAAGCTTACTTGCTAATTCCAATAATTATAACTCATACAATATTAATTACGATCCATGTACAGCCCAAACTTTTGGTTCCCACAAAAATAAATAATTGAAGATACTATCATGTGGGATATCGTTTGAAAGCTTCGATAACGATTTTAGAATGTTTTGATAATATGTAGTTTCCAAGTAAGCAATCGAACTTACAAAGTTTTCATTTTCTATAATATGAATGTAGGTAATAATGTACCATGTAAATTATAAAAACTTTGCTGTCAGACTTGAGGAATTTTATTCTTACATAAAACACACCCACTTCGTTCCTACCATTAAACAACGCTCAAAGTGTAAACTTAAGCTCTATACGACAGTTTGATGACGTCATTAATCTTAGCGTGTTTAAATTAGGATTACAAACTTGAAGGTGATTTATTAATAGTCTGGTACCCTCTAACGCAATTATTGAGATTATTGTTTGAAGCTTTACTTAAGACCATCTTAATCATAATATTCGTTTATAGTAGTACCCGGATGAAATTTGTTCTTATAAAATTTGACTTGTTTCAGTTGAACTAATAGAGGCAGTGAAACATTCTAACGAGGCTTTACTTTAGAACTGACGTGGAAAACCCTCTTAACATGTATTCCTAAAATATCTCATTTACACGATTGGATTCATGACTTAGTTCTGAATTTACACGTGCAATCATTTCATTCTTAGTATAAATTTAAAGAGAAATTAATTAAAACAAGATGTGTTTACTACCTTTTTTTAAAATTGATTTCAATATTTAGCTGAATAAAAATTATCCATTATTAAAAAATGTTGTCTTCACGTAGCTTCAAACTTTAACAATATTTTAAAATGCCAAATCTTTATCAATAGTATTTAATTAAAATATCATAGCTCATGGTTTTTACCCAATTCTATCTTTACAGCAATTGAAGAGGATTTTTCTTGCCACAAAAATGATTTTAGTTGGTTCAATAATAACAGGATTCTTTGATGTAAAAAACAAATTGATGAATGCAATGATGCTCAGTTTGTTAAACATTGGTTGTATAGTCATAGGTGCATAAGACACAATCAGATAATAGGCCTAACCTCGAAACATTCGTTGTGTGTAACAAAGCCAATTATTTCAAAGTAATATTAAAATATTTTCAATCGTTGTTTGAAACCAGAAAGATGTAAAATTATCAAAGCGGGGGCTGACGTATCCAGGCACTTAAAGCAAGATGTTTAGAAACCTTTCCATCACAGATTCTATAATCCGATATTATATTTCCAGGAACAGATTTGTAAAGGATTCCAACTTCAATGCATCTATCACTCCAAATCCTTCTTTAACACCTCCAGCATACATCATTGCATCCTTTAAGAATAATGTCATTTATTTTATTTTGACAACATCGATCAGGCTGTTAAATATTAATTTGAAATTTGAATTCACTTAATCTTGATTCAGATGTCATTTAATTATTTCTATAACTACTTTGGTTCATTAGTATTATTTTAATGGCAGATTTTTTGAATAATACTTTGTGTGTTTCTTCTCACAGAGCTCTCATTTCATTATATTATATCTGACTTTTTATTATACAATTATGAAATTAGATTAGTCTGTAGGATCGAATTTATAATAATGTTAACAAATTCACAAGAAATCACGTACGACGTGGTGTAGATAACGTACTACATATTAAATAATAAGATTGAAAAATGATACTTTCACAAAAATGTTAAAAACACCAGAGCCCTCCTTCAAATGATACTTATGTAGGAACACAAACTCAAATTAAGTCAAGCATTAGTTGTTAAAACATAACATAATTTCAAATCTTATAAATTTGTACGATATAAGAATGATTCTGAAAATCAATACAGTAAATTTACTTATTTGTTATACAAAAATATACATACAGAATGTTTCCAAAAGTCGTTTCAAAAGTTTAGGATATGGTTTTTTTAATAAAAAAACTAACTGTGTGACGAAATTAATGTCTGTTAACAACTTAATAACATACCAAGAAACTGTTTTACGTTTTTGTTGATATCTCAGTTTTCCTTTACTCATTTTATTTGTCGTTATTAAAGGGAAATATTTTGTAAAGTTAACGGTTTTCGAGAGTTAACTCCATTTACTGTTTGTTCATGGAACTAGTGTGATGTATTTATGACTTGTTTTCTGTCAGCTGAAGCTTGCCCCGACGGTAGTCTAATACAACTCGTTTTCTAGAAGTTACGAATTTAAATTTTATTTCTTTTAAAGTAATATAAAAAAATTACTTACTGTATTTTGTAAAACGAATGTAATTTCCCAACTACGTCATGTATGGACTACATTTCAAAATTAAATTAAATCTCTTTACCGCTGGTCAAAGAGAAATACGTACCTCAATAATTAGATTTTAAAAACGCAAATATCGAAAAAATACATTTATTCACTAAACATCACATTTTACACTTTAGTACCTAGTCCTGGTCCATATTTTATTTAGATTTCTCTTCTAGTTCCTTCTCTTATTTTCGTTTGTTTACTCCCCCATCTTCTTCTAACATTTTTTAAAATTTCCTAATGGAAATCCGCTTTTCTTAGACTACTGTTAGTAAATTACTTGTATTCACAGAAGGTGTTCGATATTGCTAATAATGAAGATAAATCTTTTAATTGTTCAGATTTGTTTGAAAACTGTATATTTAACAAAGTTTGCTAATGCATTACACAAATTATAAATGCTAATTGTATTTATACATTTATTTAATCATATTATAAAACATGGCTCCCTATAACAGTAACAACAAATAAAGGCAATCGTATTAAACAAAACCAAACTAATATTACTGACATATCTTCATAAAATATTAATTGAACATGCATTTGAAAACTGGATCCGAGAGATTAAAGTACAATGTGCTTGTTTTATTTTAGTCATAACCATGTTTATGTGTCAGTATTTATTTAGAACAAATCTGGTCAAATAAATTGAATACATTTAGTATTTTGAGTAGGCTATTCCAGCTCACCTTAGATTAACAATAATTATGTCGATAAATATTTTGAGCATTTTTGTTTCAGTCATTTCATCTTCAATTCATTTCAATTTCATGTCATCATGAAAGATTTCATAATTTTAAAATAAATTTAAAATCGTTTTTCTGTAATAAAACTGTCAGTATAGAGTAGAATAAAGCAATAATTCAAGTAAACCTCGAACTTCCCTTTCAGTGCTACGGCATATTAGAGTCTTCTTATGAATTTCTAGCGTGGTGGTGCCCAACAAAGCTGTCAGTATAGGGTAGAATAAAGAAATAATTAAAGTAAACCTCGAG
>JAGFPH010004121.1:116650-128381 GCA_018207615.1 Philaenus spumarius
AGCTTTACTTTCAGTGCTAAGGCATATTAGGGTCTTCTTATGAATGACTAGCATGGTGGCGCCCAATTTAAACCATTGTAAGTCGCTTTGTAGTCGCTATTTTCCTTGGCTACTGTACCTGGAAGGGTCCCTACCAACTACTCGGGTAAAACAAATTGGTCTAGACAACGACTAATCTCCCTCTTACCCACGGAAAAATTAATGGAACAGGTGCGTTTAAATCCGCGCCCAGTCACAGAGAAGGACATTTTTGAGGGTTTAATCGCGATCAACACTGAATGTGTTAATAAACGTTGATGAACAATATGAATACGTTTCTATAATTATGTTGGACATTTTTTATCTAGTTTAAAAAATTTGTTTTAGTAATTTGACTAGTTTGAAAATTAATTTTCGTTCAACTAATATTTATATATCAACTCTGCCACATGATGTAACCAACACTATTTGTATTGCATTTTGTATTATAACAATACATTGACTACTCTGAGGGATCCTATTATCCACAAATCCATTCATCGAAGAATTCACTCTCCGAGTTTTTTAACTTTCTTACTGTAGTAGGATTCTTATTTGATATCTTTCCTGTTCAGTGTACCCACGGATACTAGAATACACGGTAGGGGTCATGAGTAGGATGCGCAGTAAACTCACGTGCCAGCGACGTCACTCTGAACCCACCCTCCCGGCACGCTGCCTGCAGCCCGTATACTTATATTAAATAGATAACTAAACTAAATTTATAATCGGGATAATTTTGTGATGGAGTGTAATAAGTAGCCTCCTTTTTTTATATAATATGTATAAACTATATTTTGTAAGTCATGTGATTTGAATAAGTAATTAATGAGTCCTGGTTTTGTATTTATAAATTATATATATTTTATTTAGGGAATTTTAAAAGCATTATCTTCTACTGCGACCGTGTTAACATTAATGCCTTCTATTTAATTTGAATTAAAACGTCTAAACTTACTAACTTGTTTTGATGCGATATTTACTTCTGCTGTTTGTTTCCAAATTCGTTGCAATTACCATTTTTATTACAATGGTTTGACTCTAAACAACTTATTAGTTTCAAGTAAATTTGGACTTTGACTATTACAAAATTACATGATTTACATTGTAAAAGTTTCTTTCGTTTTCAGTTTTTTTTTTCATATAGCCTATATATTAAACATATAAAAAGTTTGTATCAAAAATTTAACTACGAAAAAGCTATGACTTCGTCGTGTTTCTTTATTTAAATTTCCACCTATATTTTTATAGCTGATTTTAAAAGGTTAAATGGTACAGATAAATTATTGCTCTGTGGAGAATAACGTACTGTTTAAAACAACAAACACTCCATCCCCTCTATTAGTAGGCAGAGGTGAGTAGGAAATTAATGTTCAAATTCGTTGTGTATTACAGTAAGAATTTAAAAATAAATGCCTAGGTACCTTACATATGGAGATTGAGTTAAAGTAAAATGTATCAGATACATAAACAAGGACAAGTTTGAAACTATTACTTAATGGCACTAACTAAATAAGACCAAGTCATTTTTGTCTGGAACGTTTTCAAATTGAATGACATACATGGGTAGACAAAATAATAGGTTTTTTTTCATTTTGTAGAGTAGGTTGAATATTGTAATAATTTAGATTTATTTTTGATCGCTATTTAGTGATAACTATTCTGAAAAACCTCAAATGAGTTTGTATTTTGCTTTTGTGATGCATAGTACGTTTGCCAGACACTTATGAAAAGTAAATATTTAACGATTTACTTATCGATTGAGAACATATATTATTTGAGGTTAATAATTATTACACTTTAATTGAACAATTAACTTTAAATATTAACGTATTCATATATAATAATTGTTATCTGCTTGAAATTTACATTTGTGATTTTACAAAATCGTTCCGTATATTAAAATTTTTGAAATTTTATAGTTTATAATATTTTCTTACTGTAAATAATTATATAAACAGAAGATTGTAAGAATTAGGTTGTAGATGTTAAAAAACTAACCAAACTTTCTTTTGGCTGGCTAAATAAAGAGTTAAGTAGTGGGGGGAAAAAAGTGAAACTAGAACTATAAAATACATAATAAATAAGTTCAAATAAAAAATATTACAATATAATGTTCATTGAGATTTGAAGCTCACTAAATGTAATATTTTACTAATGTTTGGATAAAGAAGATGTGCATCTGGTGTGCAGAGAGTTCTTGCAGTATTGATTCAAACCATCAATTAATTGAAAACAATTACCAAATGTGTTCTTCGTACGTTTACAATACAATTTCAGACCAATTAACTCAGTTTCCCTTAGTTAATATTAGTTTTTTTATGATGATCTTTAAATATTATAATTATTCATTTCTGGTCGTTCTTCTACAAGTAACAAAAGTCTGAAGATATCTATTTGGATGATATAAACATATACATAAATTGATTATATATACGAGTGAATTGGTTATATGCATTGTACTTACTCATGTAAAACAATATTTTATTTCTTGTATTATTAATTAATTTACAAAATATTTTCCACAATTTTAATAATTAATTTGCTGATAAAAAACTATTATTGATATATAAACAAACTTTTTCAGAAAATGATATCTACATTGCTCTTAATATTATTTAACCATGACAGATCTGCGATCATAATATTCCACTAGTTTTCTTGTAAAATTTCCTTCGAAATATTACCTTGGTTTTACAAGGTGTTGATTGGAGACTGAGACTGGTAAAACATTTATTTCAGAAACAATTACATGTAAAATATTTTTTAAAAAATATCTAGTGGGGAAGACTGATGAAGGTGGTTGGAGCAGATACGAGCTCTCATGGACGAATGGCTTGTTAAAATAAAAAATATATAAATTGTTTCTGAAATAAATAAATGGTCAGTCAACTTATACTCAGTGATAAGTATAAACAAATTACATCTTTATAAATGTTACGGTTTAGGTCTAACATGATCAAACTTTGCATTGAATAAAAAAATCGTTTAAAATTTGTGCACACGGGAATTCATCAAACTCTAGTGATTATTACACAAAACTTAAGAGTAACGGCATGGTTAGGGCACTTTTAATATTAATAAATGTATATACCGATATAAAATCGTACTGGCCTGCAAAATTATACTTTCGTCCCTAAGTATTAAAAATATACGTATAACGAAATTGAAGGCTGCAGGTTACGCGTTTTAGTGTTCGAATAGCGAATGACATTGTGGACTGTGTAGTCTGTATACAGTGCGGCGAGGCGGTGGGTCCATGGTGACGTCACGTCTCCGAGCCGGGCGGCAGGGACCTGCGCGTTACCCCTACCGTGTATTCTAGTATCCGTGAGTGTACCCGTGTGATTCAGTAAAGCCATAATTGAATAGCATTGTAGGAAATAAAAGTAGACTGACATAACTTATCTATTTATATTTCAAGTAAGTGTGATTTAAGCAAATACATTACGAACACAAGTGAGACATAGCTGAATTAACACAATCTGTTTTAAACAAAGTCATAACTTATTTCGTTTTGATATTGGAAAAATCGATTCTATCAGTCTAGAGTAGTCGACCATTGTCACCTTGTTACTTAGGCGTTGCCTTGGTTGATGAATGGTTTTCCGTACAATACTCAGTAGTTGACTCTAAGAACTAGACTACTATGTATTTCAATTACAAGGTGACTAAAGACTTAATATTTCAGTTTTTAATATTACATTTTTGTTAAAGTGTAACTTAACCCTATAACTAAAAGTTGATATTTGAATACTTTTATTATTTATTGTACTGTCCATTTTGACATTAGTTTAAGATATGTAGAAGTGTTTAAAATCTAACAAATATTCAAATAAAATTGACACCCAGAAATAAAAATATTGTCATTGTCACTCTTTTGGAAAGATCCCAGTTCAATTTTGACTGATTCTGAGATGTTATATATATTACTATTTTTTGATCCAATAACATTAAGTTATTTCAATGGGATTTAAAGCAAAAACATCATATGAACATCATTTACAAAATTATTCCGGTTTAAGTTCGTAGTTTCTTCTCTGAAATAATTCAAATATAAACTAGGACTATTGTGCCAGGTATTTTGTGAGTGAGGTTGCAATCTTCACAGAAAATCAAAAGTACAAAGCTCGGTCAGCAAGGTACTTTAATGGTTATATATTGTTTAACTACATACGAACAAATTTACCTATACAATGACTTTACATTTTACTTTTTGTGGTTAGTTAGATCTATGAGTTATTAACTTGTGGCTCTCTTCATTTCTTCTAGTGGCTTGTATTTGTTAAACAACTTCATACAAATCGCTGCATCTTTTTGACTGGTTGTATTATATCTATATATATAAAAGACAAAACCCACTGACTCACTGACTCACTCATCACGATTTCTCAAAAACTACCGAACGGATTGGAATGAAATTTGGTGTGTAGCTTCCTCTAAGGCCATAGGTGCTTACTAAGAAAGGGTTTGAACAAATTCGAAATTTTAGGGGGGTTTGGGGAGGGATCAAAGTTATTAAAAAATGACTTCTTCAAAACTGCCGAACGGATTTGAATGAAATTTAGTATGTAGCTTCCTCTAGCGCCATAGGTGCTCACTAAGAAAGAGTTTGAAAAAATTCGAAATTTTAGGGGGGGTTTGGGGGGATCAAAGTTATTAAAAAATTACTTCTTCAAAACTACCGAATGGATTTGAATGAAATTTGGTATGTAGCTTCCGCTAGGGCCATAGGTGCTCACGAAGAAAGGGTTTGAAAAATTTCGAAATTTTAGGAGGGGTTTGGGTTGATCAAATTTACTAAAATCAAAATTTCAGATCTTATTATTATGACAATAGTGCTTTTATTATTTAAGATTTATATATATAAAAGCCAAATACCACTCACTGACTGAACACTTAAAAAGAGTACAATTACGTTAAAAAGACTGAAAATACCAACCACCACTGGCATGCCGTACGGGTCAGCTAGTATATTATAAGGCTAGGCGCATTTTGGGACGCGTTTGACGAGGCACAGCGCGACTTTTTGTAACATACGTAAATGAATGAATTAGCGCATATTGGTAACGTGACGAAATGCAGCGTGACTCGCGTGGCACGACAAACAAGTGGCACAGTTGCAGTGGCAGTGGTGCAGTTTCTCGCGCCACTAGTTACACGTCTCACGCGTTCAGTACTTTACTGTCTATCAAAGGTTGGTGTCCAGTTGTGCATTTTCCATTATCAAATTCATCAGATGTTGGCCTAGTTAGTTCAAAAAATATATTAGGCTATAATTAAATTGAATTTATTTTAATAATAAAGCTGAATTTTCAATAAACATTAACAAAATATATGTTTAGTAAATATATATATATATAAATGTTCACTGAATTGTTTGGTAAAATATTTTTTGTTATGAACTAAAACTATGTTTTATGTGTTCTTTAAATTTTAATATGAAATCATTTTAAATAAAATATTTGGCATTTGACATTAACCCCGTAAATTGTTTAAAAAATGTCTTTATTACAGTCATAAACTAACAATTGAAAATTTGTAAGTAGGCTATATACATAGAAAGAACATAATATGTATCATTCCATGCATGCATAGGAATTGGTTTCGCTTCATTCGGAAGTAGTTAGTAAAAACAGCATTATTTGGTAATTCTGAAGTCATTTTAAATTAGGTTAGATTTAATAAACATAGTTTACCCGTGAATCATTCATGTTAAACACAAGTGTCTACTGGGCGAGAGTTGGGAGCAACTGCGATGCAATATGCGTTCCAACGTGATGCGTGTAGCAAGATCGTGTCATGCTGCTCGCGTCATGTCATCTCACATCCGTCAAACGAGTCCCAATATGCGCTTAGCCGAAAAGTTCATTGTATGATGAGGGTAATAAGTTGATAATTAGACAGTGTTATTTTTCCTAGTTCATTCTAGTACACTATAATAAGTACTTCATCGACATTCTGTTTCCAAAAGAAGATTTTCAGATTTTGCCTCACATATCAGCAACCTCTTGTTAACCTCTCTGTACCTCACGCAAATTTCACTATCTCTTTCTTCTTCTTATGATTATTTTAAAAATGCTAAACTTATCAGCTACCACAATGCCACTGAAATAAAAAAGATCTATCTAGAACTTAATACTTTTATCGATTAAATTTTTAGCCTCTTGATTTGTTTTGGTTTTCCTGTGTAAATTTAGTTTTTGTTTGCTTAGAATTATTAAATATTCGGCTAATTTTTGTTTTCAGGTAGTGTTTGAATGTTACAGGAAAGAAAAGCATCTTGTTAATATTATGTTTACAGCTTTTAACTGAGTGGGTTTGACAGCATACTAGATTTAATTTATTTCCCTATCCATTCTTACACCATTTCCTATCTAACATTAATAACTGGCTATTTATACACTGGCGTTATTTTGATATGATATATAATTCATAATGATATTCTAATCCTTTACAGAAGTGATACAATCATGCAACAACTTAAATCATAGATATAATACAAACAACAGTATTTAATTTGACAGTTTGAAAATAAAGTAATGCTGAGATAGCATATTCGATGATGAGTGCAATGTAAGAAGGAAACACAGAAGCACTAGACACCTTCGGAGGTGGTTTGATACAGGAGGTGTTAACAATGGTAGAGGATACTTTGCTTAGCTTGCCTAACAAATATTTATAAATTTATTACGTAGAGTTGGTATGTAATTAAGTAGTATTAATAATTTGTTGTTAAAATGACGTCCCATAACGAGTTTGGAAATTGTGTTTTATTTACAGTAAAAACTAAGCATAAGGTCTTGGCTACGTTACGAGCGACAAGCGATAAGCGAATAGCGATTTGAGCGAAAAATCAAATTTTCTATCAGCATTAGATTATATATAAATAGCGCGTAGGTGGCTGCGGTACGAGCGACAAGCGATAAGCGACTACAAGATTTGACGCTCGGCGACGCATATGTCACCAGGGCTTCACAGAAAACTTTCTACTGTCGCTCAAATCGCTCTCCATCATCAGTGTTGTGAAACGTGTCTGAGAAGGAGGATGATTTTTTGCGTATTCCCGTACCAGTGAAAAAACCAAGAATAGAACATAAGTTGTCCGATGTACTTACAGAAATTTTAATTAGTGAGGTCCAGAGTAGGCCTAGTTTGTGGAACGATCTCCACAATAACTATTAAAACGCGTCAACAGCAAGGAAACTGTGGAATGAGATTGGAGCCGCAGATAACTTATCAGGTAATTAACGTACATTGTAATAGAACGTCAATTATTAACAATTTTACTTACGTCGTTCTTGTAGGCCTCGGATGGATGGATTGTAATGGAAGGATGTGATTGTTATGTGTTCAGAATACATTTTTTGTTCATTTAGTTAACCCTACAAGCGGCAGCCAACATTATAGGCCTAGTGTGTAACACTATAGGGATTTGCCAAATTGTTAGATATTGTTATTCAAATGGAATTCCAAAATATTAAAGTACATTAGTACAAAGGCATTTCCTTTTCAAATAATAACATTTTTATCCGTCATGATGTAATTTTATGTTACAAGACAAAATAATGCATTTGGTCATTGGGTTAACACAACCCAAAGACAATTATTTATAATAATTCTAGATAATTTACAAATTGCAACAATATAATAACCCTACAACTATCCATGCTAACTTTCTGCAATGCCATGCCATTGCAAGTTCATTGCGTGTTGCACACATTTTTTCAAAAATTCGCCAAATATAGTAATTATACCCCAATCCAAAAATGTTCCACAGCTTTTTCGTAGGAAAAGGTTCAAAGTACTGTATTAATTTATAACACTAAAAAATATATTGATGTAAAATTTTCAAAGGGAAGGTAGCCCCTTGCTGCTCAGTGCTGTCGCTTGTATCGCAGCCACTCTTATCGCTCAGTTGTCGCTCATGATCGCCGATGACGAATCTCTTATCGCTCGTCGCTTTTCGTCCGTATCGTAGCCGAGGCCTAAAAGCGGGATGAATCGTAGTTGCTTTGGCGCAGTCCTGGGCAAAACAGAGTCAGGAACTACTCCATCATGTCTACAAACACATACATCATCTTCCAACATTGTCGATCTCTGATAAATATGTAAATGAAAACTGACAGAAGCTGTTCGAAACAAATATAGTTTTTAACTTAAATACTACATAAGTATTTAATTTTATGTATACGTGTTCTTTATTTTTGTGGTATTTAATAAGAATCTGTATTTAAAAGCATTAACTTCCGGATATTAAAAATTCCACTATCCAGATTAATATGATTATTATTTTATATCTTAGGAATTAAAAAATAACACAGTACTAGAAAAAACAAAGCTATGTAAGGTGGTGCAGTCCAGTTGTGCTTTCAAGAGGAGTTTTTGATGGCCCTTGAAGTCTCGAAGAAAACATTTAAACAAACCATAAACATCTTTTACACACGTCGCCTATAATAATTCACTCTTACAATTTCATCTTCCCTTAGGAGTGATTGCAACATAAATAGAAAATCCATTAAAATTCTTAACAACTAAATATTATTTTGTTTCGTATTGTTTTATTGTTAGAGGATTTCTATTAGTGTTTTTTCTCCGAAATTCAGGGAGCTTTATATTTATATTTGTCATTTAATTTTATGATTTGAAATAGTTTTAATTCTATCGGTAATTATATGTAGATAATGCTCAGGCGATGATCATATGAAAGGTTTTACTATTTCAATAAAACAAGGAAAACTAAATAAATAATTTAAACACTTATTTTCAATACTAAAAGAAACACGTAACCTCGGATAAGGTCTCATTACATTTGTCAGTTAATGTTAACCCCTCAACTGCTACAAATAAGTACGTCATTGGAGGATCAATTGTACAAAAATAATTCGATTTATAATTCCAATAAAGCAAGGATTACGCCATTTTGAATGTCAACCAGTCAATAAGAGGAGATATAATATAACTTGATTGTGGTGACACTGCGGGCAGAATTTTCTCCCTGCTCTAAGCAACTACGACTCTTCGCCGGGCCTAACAGAACATTAACAAACAAAAATCGGCACACGTATGCACAATGACGTCTATATATCCTAGCCTTGTTTCAAAATATTAAGAGAAATTAAAAAATAGTAGAAACAAGTTTAGTGGAGTTGAGGTAAAACCATCGATGTATAAACACACTGGATCGCTGGCTGCGTGTATTGAATACGGTCCGGCTGGCCTAGCCGCTTCCCCCACCACTGGTGGGACAGCAACAACACGTGAAGCATTCAAAGTTAATGCAACGCTCACAAATGTTTTAATTTATTTTGCTCAGCTTCAACAACGGCACCAAACATTATTTATAAAATAATCATTTTAATTTCTAAACAATATTTAATTGTTATACAGTATGTAACACTTATTTTTATAGTAAACTAGTGGACCCAGCAATGCTTCGCTATTGCTTGATTTAATTTAAAAGTTAGTAAAGTTATTCCATTGACTTAAGTGATCGAATTGCAAAATGATTTTTATGCCACAAGAATATACTACACAAATTTAGATCTATAGTTTGTAAACCTTTATCGATAATACAGTAAACCTTTTGTTTGTTTTTACCTAATCTAAAAAAACTGATAGTTGTGATAAATTGTAAAAAACCTGATTCTAAATTAGTCCAATTGGTTGGAAATAAACGTGTTTTAATTCATTGTAGGCCTAACCTAAAATTATGTTCAGTTTTTTATGCAAATCAGTTGTTTTATATATAATATGTAACAACCAATGTTTGAATTGAATTAAAATATAGTAAGCAATTTTAGTCGATTTTTGTTTTTATTTTAAGTTGGTCAATTTAACCTAAAAAGCTGTTGGTTTTGAAAAAATAATAAACTGATTACAAATTTGCTAGTAAAGTTGCTATGGTAATGAATGTAAACAAACGTGTGTTACTAAGCATTTTATACGAACAGCTGATTTAGTGCGCTATGGTCTTGAGTCCATACAAAAGAGGCTGTTTAGTTTTTTCTAAATTTGTAATTTTTTCGGAAAACTTTTCAAATTTGTCTTTATATGATAATCTAGTTCGGACTATTATGAACATTTTAAAATAAAAAATAGCCAAATTGGTCCAGCCGTTCTCAAGTGATGCGCTTACAAAGGAACAGCAATTAATTCATTTTTATTATATAGATTAACAGTTTGTGTTTAAACTATTATTATTGTTGTTGGATAAGGATAAGGAAAAGTTTAGGGGAAAATAAACTGAACCAAAACCATAATGAAAAACATGATCTGTATTAGCATTTTAAACTGCATTTAATTTACATAAAAGTATACCTAGGTATACATTACACTTTAAACATTGTTAAATAAAACAAGTTTAGTAAGTTTTTGACGCACTCCAAGCTTTGTAAATGTAGCTTGCGATGTTTTGAAATGTTACAAAATTCCGTTAAAATGTATAATAATTTTATTTACTACTAGGAACTCGACCTCTGATCGCTTCGCTCGCCAAACCCTGTACAATGTACAAACGAGCCAAAGATTAACGAGATTCATTAGCGAATTTTCCAACTGCGAGCGAAGCGAAGCGTCCAGGGGCAGAGCCCCTAGTGTTTAGTAACGAAAGGAAAAAGTTCAACTTTAGGCCTATATAAAAAGTAGTAAACATTTTTTGTAATTTTTTTCATAAATGTAAAAAAGTTTCGTAATTTAGTTCTAAAATAGAACTGTATAAAAGTATTGATCAATCTCAAATTTCTTATTTTGAAAACACCAGTTTTTATGTTCCTACTACAAGACTGCTAACAAAACTAGGCCTGTTGTGAATAGTAATTTAGGAATACTATTTCCTCTGCCTAAAAATGACATATTATTATAAAAAAGTGTAGAGGATAAATCAAAGAATTGAACTGTATATAACAACAACAACGTGTATCACTGTTCATCTATCACGCTGCCCACCGCGGGTCTATCCCGCCAGTGGAGGGGGAAGCTCCACGCCGGCCGGCTCGTTTCTCGAACCTTTCAGACTACTCAGCGCGCAATCCAGTGTGTTTATACATCGATGGGTAAAACATGTCTCATCTTAGCTAGACATTTTAATGGAATGGATTTAGGTATTGGATACATCTCATAAAATACCTTCGTTTTTAATACTGGCCCATCTATAAAAATGTTACTTTGGTTTGTGCAAACTTTCAGAGTAATCTCAGAAATTACGAAATATATTTGGAAACAAACCTTTTCACTGGTGAACGGTTGAGACTTTCCTTATTGGGCTCATTACTTTTTAGAAAATGTAAATAAATATATCTTACTTTAGGTCATGCACATAGTTTTTAGCAGTTGCTATGACAACGAATGCTCATGTAGGAACGATCTGGAACTATTTTGCACCCGCCAAGTAAACCACTACTCGAATGTAACCAAGAACACTGTTTATGTGACACAATTAGTATGGGTTTACCCCCCCCCCCCCCCCTAACTTGGCCTACTGGGTTGTCACCGGTGTTGATTTTTCTCGAATGGTCCCTGAGGACGTGTACCAAATTTCCATTCCTTTGACCATCAAGTGCTAGGATTATTAAAGTTTGAACATTATAATATTTTTTATATTAGGATTTTTTTCTGCTTCTTGTTCTTTGACAAGTCATAACAGATCGTGCTGCAACTTTTTTTTAAATCTGTTTTTCCCTTCTAAGGTTATGCTGTAAATATAAAAAAAAGT
>JAGFPH010004122.1:0-16734 GCA_018207615.1 Philaenus spumarius
GCTATTTACTACAAAATCGATTAATGATTTGAATAGCCCCAAAATTATATTGCAAGACTATGTTACACTAATGAAGATGCGGAGTAGAATATCACTCGAAAAAGCCAACGCAATTAGCTAGATTCGAACAGGGGATCCTAGTTATGGTATCGCCGCCTCCGAAATTCAATGGGAATTTAATTTTAACAATAAAACAAGATAACGTTTTCTTAGCAATAAGATTCTCCAGTAAGTTGACCGACTAATGTTTAAAAAGCGAATTTAATTTTTTTTTAAATGTATCACCTTTTGGAAATTGTATATGACTTTTCAATACTGGGTTTTCTAACAAGTCATTATATTTCGTTTTTCTAGCTTGCACCAGTGTTCTGTAAATACAACCGACAGGATGAAAAAATAAATTTCCCAACTACACAATAACATTACGTAATTGTATTCACATTGGAATGTTTAAAGTGTCGTCTATAAAATCCTGATGAGTTATAATTTCAATGCGCGTCGGGGAAATGGGAGGAATGCTTCAGCCTCCATATTGAATGTTTTTCATAATTAAATGTACTTTCTACTAAAGTACGTCAGACCACTTTTATAAACTATTAAATTCACTAAGACACATAAACTAAATTAAAAGTTAAAAATGTAGACCAAGGCCAAGATTTGAACCCCCATACCTGTGGTTAAGTAAATTTTTACCAGTAAGCTGTACTGATTACACTGTGTTGATCGATAGTAACTCACCTCTTATGATTTGGTGCATTTTAGTGACCTGTGATCAAAACAAATAAGATAACATCGACAAATATATGGTGTGGTGTTACGAAATGAAATGAGTTGTTAGGTAATTTTGTTAGGCAAAAACCGTGTTGATACATTTTTAACAATAGTAGAATTGTATTAGCAAGCACAATTAATTAATATCACAGTAATATAGAGTAGATATTTATGTAATTAGAAATGATGTTAAATCACAGAGTTGTATTTTTAAGTAGGTTAACATCGAAGTAAGAATAGACGGGGAAAACTGAGTGGGTGCAAACGTTTAGGGAGGAAAATGACTACGGAGGGCTTTTGGGAAAGGTTCTCGGGTGAGAAGAGAGGTGAGGTGTGCCAGCTTAATGGGCGTCAGGGTAAGGGAAGTGAGCTGTCTGTGGATATTTAAGGGACAGTTGGTTTATGTAAATTCTGGGTTGGAATCAGTTTGAGTGGGTTTAACTATATATATATATATTAAATAATCCATATTTGGGAAGTATAAATTTGTACTCAGTTTCGCTCGTAGTGTAAAGTAAAAGAATAGACGGAGCTGTACTTAGTTATCACATAGTGTAGAATTTAATGTATGATGTATGATTATTACCCTCTCACTAAAATTAAAGCCAAGCGAGAAGCCACTTCGTAATAGTGGCCAGAGTAGCTTAGTGGTAAAAACATTGGCATGTGAAGTCAAAGATCCTAGCTTCAAATCTCGGTTCATGTACCTTTTGCTGGCAAAGTGTGTTAGCGTAAAATTATTTTAACTAAAAATTAAATCACTTAAAATACACTAGGGGCTCTGCTCCTGGACGCTTCGCGTCCCAACCCCGCCTCAGATGGCTGCTTCGCTTCGCTCGCAGTTGGAAAACTCTCTAAAGACTCTCGCTAATCTTTGTCTCGTTTGTACCTGGGTGAACGAGCATCGCTCAGTATTTTTAACATCTGGATTGCATCTATAATGTATCTATTTGAATATTTAGAGACTTTGAAGGAGGTATAAAAAGAAGCTGAACCTATTCGCCTTCTAAGTGACTTGAAAGGTGGTATAAAAATAAGTTTAGATTTTAAATTTTATGCGCATTTTTCAGACTTTATGCGCGTTTTTGAAGACATAAGACCTTCAATTCCTGACGTCAAATAACCCCTGTATGCAAAATCGTTAGAGCCGTTTTCGAGATCCTCGACAGATACAAAGATAGATACAAGAATTGCTCATTTAAAGTTATAGGACTAGGGGCGCTGCCCCTGGACGCTTCGCTCGCAGTTGGAAAATTCGCTAAAGAATCTCGTTAATCTTTGGCTCGTTTGTACATAGGTTTGTAAAATTATGAAACTAGGCTTAAATATATTAACAGTAATTTCAAGATTAATTATAACCTCAAATACATGCTTTAGAAACGTGAGAGGCTTTCATTACGATTTTAGTCCTAGTTATACTATCTTCTGTCAACTAAAGTTTTGAAACCAGGCCTAAATGTAGTAAAAATTATTGCAGGATTAACATAACCTCATTACTATGTTTCAGATATGAGCCTGGCCTATTTTACAAAATTGACTATTAGAATTTATCCATCTTTGCCAAGTTTACCTTTTTTTTTGACAAAATAAATTGTTAAATCAGGCCCAATTTATTCTAATTCCAACGTGCTAAAACAGTATAAATTAGCTTGCTTTTTAACAGTAATTAAAAACTATCCAATGAACAGCTGATTTTGGATAATAGGCTACTCAATCTCAGTTCTATTCCACTCTATTTCCAACGTGCTAAAACAGTATAAATTGGCTTGTTTATAAACAGCTGTTTTGATCGCTTTATTTACTATTTCGTTGTTATTTTGTAACCAACATGGCAACCCATAAGACCCTATGTTAAAATTTTTCAACTTTTAAATTAGATTTTCTCAAAAAATTGCGTTTTTACACGAAATACAACTATATAGGTGCACTTAAAAATCAAAACTACATCTAAATACAAAATTTCTTTGAATTCGTTAGAGCCGTTTTCGAGATCCGCGACAGATAAAAAGATAGATACAAGAATTGTTCATTTAAAGTAATAGGATATTACGTCTATTTGACATGCTTCACGTTTTATGAACACAATCAACTGCACAACAATGGTTTTATTTAAAATTGATAGAGAATGGCGTGATGTAGAGTATTGATAACATCTGTTATTCACGTATGACCGTTAAAGAGATATGAAGCATAAAATTCAAAGTGAGCAGTTGAATGTTTGCAAAAAACTAGATGAAGGCTGAAGCAACACTCCTACCAGTCCGTTTCAATTTGAATTTAAACACAGGGTCGATCCTTAAACAATTTGCAGTTTAAAAATTGAAAAGATTACCTGCCTACTAGATTGTGTCGCGACCACAGCTAGTGTTGTAACGTATAGTTTTAAACTAAAACGTCACCTCAAAGTACGTAATTATTATTAATTATTCGTAGCTAGTAAAGATCGCGGATAAAACAAAATAAATAAATCCAGTAATCCAAAGCTAGAAGTTAACGTTTCAATCCAATCCAATTTCATTCCGAAGAGATGGGATTGAATTTACCGAACGTATTCCTAATCAATCAACCGAATAAATACACACATCAAATCCCAATGTCGATAATTTCAACAACATTGCCTCCAAGTAATTATGAAACCTGGTTCAGTGGAGCGACTGGGTCTGGAATGGAACATTTGAGAGAAAACGAACTACAATTAAACGGAATATTCGGAGTATAATGGGTTTATTTCCGTATTTTACAATTTAAAAACGATTTTATATTCTCTTTGTGTATTTAAGTACTGGGAGATATCTGTCAATCACATTGTATGAACAAATTGAGTGCTACATTTTACATTGATTCTTAATTTAGTAATTTGATCGAGTGCTGTATTCCTGAAATACTAAATAAATGTAGCTACATCGATGACCAGGTCAATTATAACCATGATCCAAATCACGTTTTAGAATGTATTTGGTTCAGTAAAATAAATCTAAAATACAGTAAAAATAAAGTTTACTGTTTTAAACAGTAGATTTTAGCCAATAGACAAACAATACTGACTCTTCCAACGTATCTCTTTGTTATACTTTCTACCAGACCCTGCATTTAGGATAGGTCTACTAATTATTTTTGCCATCATACAAAAATAATAGTCCAAAATAAAAGATGTGAAATTTCGTTGCGAAATAAATAGGGCTGTTTATATACCAATGTTCGTTTAATTTTATACCCATTATTTGCTTTTGTTTTATTTTTTTATAACAACTTTGAAAATGTGGAGGATTTTATATTAAAAATTATCTTTGCCAATTTTACGTCTTTTCTGTCATCTTTAGCCAAAAAATTTTAACTTTTTTTATGCACATGGTATGTGTATTATAGAAGGTTCTCATTAAGAATTTTGGGTCAAAAGTAAAAAAAAATGACAAAATAGTTTGTGGGGAGTAGGTATGTTTTATCCATGGACCAAAAACTGGAGTTTTAAACACAAAACCAGTGTTTTTAAAGAAATTATCAAAATATTTATATTTTTTTGGGCTGTTTAGCAAAATTAAAATAGTGCACATAGGTCTACATATGATATGTATATATATACCCTAAAAGTAAAGTTATGCTCTGGACTAATAAACTACAGCCTAAATAATGATTTTATTTATTGAACTAATTGTAGAATTTTTATGAGACGAAATTGAAAAGGTATTTTTTTTAAATAATAAGTATCTATTTAATGTATAAATACTATATATATATAGTATATATATAGGATCATTATCAAATTATCTATTAAATTAGTTATACTTATTAAATATTTAAAGTACTTACTAAATACTGGTCTCATGACTAGCAAACTAGCAGACAACAATAAGTGAATGAAATAAAAATTTGTTAAATATTGAACCTTACTCTAGTGTAATTTGTCGGAAAACTACCCCAGATCCGAGTTCCTTGGACTAAAATATCTCCCCATATTGAGTTTAGTCCAAATCAATCACAGTGTTTTCGCATTTTAATTAGCTGTAAGATGGTAAGCGCTAAAAATCAAGTTTATACCAGATTTAAACTCATAACTCTCATGTGAACGCGACTTTCAGGTGAATTCTGACTACATTCCACATTTCAGCTCGTTGCTAGTCGTGATTTGTCAGGGTACCGCAAGCCCTCATGCACAGGCAAACCTGTGATTATTGATCTTTAAATGTATTGTATAGTTTAAAAATTTGTTAAATGACCAAGATTCAAGTATTGTTTCATTTTTATTTTATGGAAAGTGTTTTTAAACCAAATTTTTCCAAAATTTCCATTTAGATTTTAATTTGCGTTTACTAAAGCCATAATGATGTAATATTTCATCACAAAATAATAATAAATAAGAATAATAGTTGTTAATGAAACTATAATAATTCGACCTCGCAGCTAAATCGCTGATGTGAGTTGAACGAATTTCCAAATTAAGTTTATATGTTTAGGGTTTCAACCACCTATTTGGGAAATTGATTTATACTCACGAAGGTGCTGAGTAGCTGCCGTGTACGAAATTTGGTCCGAAGCCTCCTGCTTCGTTCGACTCACGCGCTCCTTCGTTCGTCTCGGGTTATGGTCCGCTTCGCTTTGCTCACAGCGTACAAACTCGGCAGTCGGCCTTGAATCTGAAGATGCCCCACTGGTAAATCCCCATGTGGAGTTGAATCATTTACTTATATGGTATTTTACGTTTTGATCGATTTTGGTTGAACCAAGCTAGCTAAAAAGTCGTGTAAAAAAGAAAATGTGCAGAATAACATACATAGATAAAACTGTAAAAAAATATTAAAAAAACTCGTTACTTCCAGTCAAAAAACGTGCTTCCGGTTGTTGGATTTTTTTGCTAACGAAATCCTAGCGACGTAGGCAACCAATGTGTGTAACAAATTTGGCCAAATTGGACTTATAATACGGCCGTTAGAGTGCGAACACATATATAACATATGTTACTTCCGGTTGTTAGATTGTGTTTGTCTAACGAACCGTCCAAGCGTGTGTACCAAATTTGGAACAAAACTGATTTAAAATGCGGCCGTTGAGTGCGAACACATATATACATAGATATATAATTTCTAATGACACCCCAAAACGTGTTCTGGGGACCATGATCGGTGCTCATTTACTACTCCCGACCATAAGGGTCACTGCAATAGCTCATATTTCCCATGGAAATTCTCTAAAAAGGCTAAAAGTATTCAGTTACCACTTTGGATTCCAAGGAAAAGGAAAGAAGACTTTTAGCCCTATTTGGAATTTTTGTTAAACATAGTTTTTAAAATTTACCTTGATTGTTATCTTCTATAACACAAATCCTCGTTGATGGCCGTTGAATGCAAATGTCGTTGAAATGCGTTAGAAGAATAATTATGTATTCAAGTTTTATTCTATCCAGTATTCTATATATTATCTCACAAGAAAATCTAATAATTATTTACATCTTCTATGAGGTTTTAAAATACCGTTAATATTGAAAGACCCATGAACAAATCAACATTTTCCTCCTAATAAATTGGTTTTGAAAACAATATATAATATCGAACTGAATGATATAAAAAATCGGACACACCTTCATTCCACAAGAAATCTGTTTGATTCGATTTCAAAATTAACCGATAGGAATGTGATTACGTAGCTTTTTTTGGACTTTTATCTGAAGTACTGATAAGAAAACTTGAGAAAACTGTCACTTGCTCTCAATTTTACATCTATTTCTACATAACACAATTACTGATTAAGCAGGTATGTTGGCAGCTCGAAACCAATCTTTAAATTTAAAGCACATCACTAGGTTTGATCTACATACAGGGTGGTTATAAAGTCACTTCCCCCCTCCCCCCTTTAACTTTTGTGTTTGTTAAAAAAAACGTTTAAGTCGATTCCTACATCTTAGAAAATCTTGTACAAAATAAAATTTACGAAATTGATTTGAAAGCAATTTAGGTCAAGCACTTTGAAATAAACATTTTTTGTCTCTTGAAATTTTTTCTAAAAACTCTTCCTTTTCGAGATATTAAGTAGCAACTTTATCTCGATATATTTCAACACGTTTATGGCCGCCATTTTGTTTTGGGTTGTCCGATTTTTATTTTCTTAATGTAATTTTCCTAATCCTAAATAGACCTTTAAAATGAGGTATCACATGACCATACTTCCCATTTAAAAATTTTGAGTTGCCCCCAAAATCCCCCATTTTTAGGGGACACTCAAAATTTCCGATTGCTTCAAAAGATACTTTGGGTTAAGTTAGTATCGTTCTCCAAAGGATATTTGTTTGTTTTAACAAACACAAAAGTTAAAGGGGGGAGTGACTTTATAACCACCCGGTATATAAAACCCACTCACTCACTCACTGACTGACTGATCACAGTATCTCAAAACTCATAACACCTAGGAACGTGAAATTTGGTACACATATTGCTCATAGGCCCTAGAGGCGCAATAAGAAAAGATTTTAAAATATTTGTCCTTTAAGTGTTGAAACAACGCTTAACATTATAAATATTGTTTGTTATATGGGTAATTTCAAAAACCATGTAGCCTAGGATCTTGAAATTACGTTCGCACATTGCTCATAGGCGCTAGAGGCGCACTAATAAAGGATTTTAAAATAAAATATTTCGTCTTTAAGGGTTGAACCAACAACCCCTAAAACAATAAATATTGTTTCTTATACTTTCCTTAAAGGTAGAAAGCTTAAATTTTGTACATTTATATCTTACAAGATAAATATAAAAAATAAACCAGTCTTACATTTCGTTTCGTGCTGCTAGGGGTGAAAATATGTTAGCAACCCTTAAAAACAATAAATATAGGCTACATTTTTATACTTTCCTTAGAACTAGAGAGCTGATATTTTGTAAATTTATTTCTTACAAAATACATAGAAAAATAACCTAATTTTACATTTTATCACGTTCTGTTAAGGGATAGAAATGTAGTAAAAACCCCTAATACAATAAATATTAATTTTTATAATTTCCTTATAGCTTAAAAGCTCATAATTTGTACATGTATTTCTTACAAGATACACAGAAAAAATGTACCAGTTTTATATTTTAACACGTTCTGTTAAGGATTGGAAATGTAGTAACAACCCCTAAAACTGCAAATATTAATTGACTACTGCCTAGGAACGTGAAATTTGGTACACATATTGCTCATATGCACTAGAGGCACACAAAGAAAGGATTTTAAAATATGTGGCCTTTAAGGGTTGAAACAACCCCTAAAAACAATAAATATACATTTTTATACTTTCCTTAAAGCTAGAGAGCTGATATTTTTACATTTATTTCTTACAAGATACATATAAAAATAATCCAGTTTTACATTTTGTTACGTGTTGCTAAAGGTTTTGAAAATGTGATAACAACCACTAAAAACAATAAATATTAATAATTGGTATTCTTTCCTTAAAGCTAAATAGCTAAAATAGCCTAAAATATTTTAGACGTAAGCTGATCAAAACTACCTCGATTTATGCATCTGGATGTTGCAGATGGATGTATCTGGGTGACTGCAACATCCAGGTAAGACTGTGATTTACCAGTCTGTAGATTTAGCGGTTGAAAAAGAAGACGCTCTTCACTCTGAATTTTATTATATTATTTGTTAAATTTATTTGGCCCACATACAGTGACGAAGACGATTGACGGGCAGCCAGTGGACAATAAATACCAAACTAATTGAAAATACATGTAATAATTATTCACTTCGTGAAGTAATAGATGAAAGAAAATGTGGGGAAAATATTACAATAATTATGTAACATAGTAATGCAAACAACAAATTCCCCGTAGCGAAGCACGGGGTTCCGCTAGTTTAAATAAATAATACAGCACCATTTACTACATAAAATAATTGTTTTTTTAATTTAGTTAATTTGAAATCCTTCTTTGCATAAAATTAAACAGATAAAATTTAGCCTACAAATATATATCTAACTAGAATAACAAAATTGTAAAAATGGAGAAATAAAAGGCCAATTTTTGTATTTTTAAATCGTTGCACCAAAACATCTCGATTTACTTTACGTCACAATAACCCTGTCATAATCGTTATTTATTCAGTCTTGCAGAAAACGTTTTAATGAGTGAGTATGGTAAAAAATGTTTACATGGCGTGGAAAATTCGATTTGTTACTTGAAATTGTTTTTTTTCGGCAAGTGATCTTTAAATTGAGTCTTAAAAGATCTCCCAGTTTGGCCTATGTATGTATACATTTTCACAATCATCAATATAGGCCTACACTTGTTTGGTCTTCTATAGGTCTTGAGTTTTTTGGGGTGAAGAAATTGTTTATTGATATTTAGTTCGGAAGGCTATTATTCTGTTGAGTTTTGCACGCCATCTAATAGGCGAGGACCATCGTTACACGAGCTTACAATATAATCTTAAATCAATTAAAATATGTTGTAAAGGTAGATATATGAACGCCGTCAAGGAGTATAAGAATTATAAGGCGTTTAAATCAAAATATGCAAATGGCGAACACCAATTATTGAACGACCAGCTAAATTTCGACTCTAATACCTTATATGACACGGCGATAAAGTTAAAGAAGCCCACGGAAAGTTCAGGTTCCGAGTGGGCGAGATAACAGACTGACAGTTGCCGTCCGGTAGCCAGGAGGTGTCATCAAAATGTACTTTAATGTGTTATTTGTGATTTGTGTAATTAATTTTAATGTTTGACTACTTCGGTCCGGTAATTTATTTATTGTGTCTGAAGATGTGATAAAATTACCGAAACGCGTCACAAATACAAAAAAAAAGAGGTTACTTGTTGGATACAAAGGCAAGAATCTTTATTACATCCCTGTAAACAATTATTGTTTCTTCAATGCTGTAGCCTACAACCAAGATTCTAAATTTTGATTGCACACAAAATGGAATTGCCTTCGGCATCATTTTATTACTGCGATATGGTTTACTATTAATATTGCTAAATAAATGCAACTTTCTACTGTGTCTTTATTTCGTCCACTTCATATTAATGTTTGACTTTATTTGCTTACAGGTGAGTACATCAGGGTAGTTGTGGTACTTCGCCTAGGAGCTGATAGTTTATGAAGGTAGATTTCAATTAATATATTTCCATTTTAATAATCTTGTATTCATAGCACTGACTGAGTCAACATGAAACCAAACCACATTCAATTTGACACAATTTGTTAATGATTGGGATTAATGGATAATGTTTAAAAAATAAAGTAATTACAACATTAGATTAAACGTTTAGTACAGAGAATAAATAGAATAATTAATTTATGACTTAGCGTAGCAATCAATCAAATGAAATCACTAGTTGTTTAATCCCTTTTCTTAAATGTCTTGTTTAATTATTTTACCAAGTAAAAATTGTAATTTGTAAGATTGTTTCCTTCTTAACGATTACAAACTGTACTTTTCCTGACATTAACTAAACATTTCAGATCTATTTCTTAATAATTTAGTTTGGTGTGATAACTCTATCACTACTGCCAGTATTAAATGTCATAGTTATATTGTCCCGTAAGTGACTAAAAACTACGTGTGTTTGTTAGCATTGTTTTTTGACTTCTCCGTCTCAGCTCTGATATGTACTACGTGTAGTTCTTCAAGGTTTGTGGTATATTTTAGTTTTACATTGTTTTTTTCATTGAACTATAATTATCATTATACCCGTGCGCTGGGTTGTGTGTAGGCTAGATAGAAAAACTCTTTTTTTTTAATGCGATGTGAATATTGTGTTGAACTAAAAATATAATATTATGACGTGCATTATTCAAAATACAACTGATATTATTTTATGAATGCTTGATTGAGAGGCGTAACGTACGTTATCTAAATACACTTGAAACAATATACAGGACTGCGAGCAGTATCTACGTAAAGTGCAGGTGTTTATGAAATATATCCTGCCAGTTTTAAACCATATCAACAACTGTTTGCTTTACTTCCACCCTCTTACCACAAAGTATGTTTAAGAGTTTTACTCTTTAAGTAATAATTTGTTAACAGGTTAATGATTAGGACAAATGTCTTATGTATGATGCATATTCATGCAGTATCTACGTAAAGTACAGGTATTTATGAAATACATACTAAAAACTACTTGTGTATGTGTGTTACCGTTGTTTTTTAACTTCTCAGTCTCAGCTCCGAGATGTACTACGTAGAGTGTTAAGATTTGTGGTTATTAGCGAATTTCCATAGGAAAAATTAGCTATTGCAGTGATCCTTATGCTGAGACCTAAGGTCGGGAGTAGTAAATGAGCATCGATCATAGTCCCCAGAACACGTTTTGGGGTGTCATTCAAATTGTTATATACATATATAAATATGTGAGTGTTAGCACTCTAACGGCCGCATTTTAAGGGTCTGCTGTAGTTGCGGCCATCTTGGATTTTTATCCCATAAGAGCAATGTAAATTTCAAACCATTTATTTAGTTTATTTTTATCATAAAATTGTTTGCAAGTCTCATTTTACGCACAGTCACAATACGCATCCGTAGTTTTGTTTAATGCCTTTGATTTGTTATGTAATTGACATTTTGTAAGTACAAAGTTTGAATTTTTTTCCTAACACAATAAAAAATTAATAATGAAAAATAATTTGCAAGCCGGATCCGAAATTTTATAAAGAATATTCAGTTTTTTTTTCAACACTCAATTAAAAAAGATAGACTTATAAAATGGTTTGAAATGAGGCAATGTCAAAGCGCTCAGCTGCAATAAATTGCACTGTTTAGATAGGGATATAGAAAGAAGCGCTTTCGTTTCCGGTTGCTTTCTCGTTTACTGGAGCAGACCCTTAAGTCCGATTTCGTCCAAATTTGTTGCACGTGTTATAGCCCGTCTCAGGTTAAGTTGAGGCAAGGAGGGTCGGTAATTAGGGTCGGTCTCAACCGTCATAAAACTGACCCTTATTAATGCCGCCTGAGTGAACCTGTAGCAAGGAATACAGAATACTTTATTCATTGCCTGTAGCAAACTATAGTATAAATTGCAATTCTGTATGTCTTAAGTAAAAATTAAAAAACGATATCATATTTCGTTTCATGATATTTTCCAGATAATTTTTATACCAAATTTGATTACATTTGGCCAACTTTGAGCTGTACTAGCATTATAAACTTTGTTAGTTGAATCAACATTACTAATACGGTTTACAACAATAAAGCCACAAAACTGTACTAGAGAAGTTCATATTTAAATATGTAATAAATAATCAGTATTTGAGAAAAAATTCGATAATGTATCATTATTTATCATAATACAAACAATTGTGTGTTCGTCCCATGTTAATCGGCCGACTTAAAGTGTTGTAACTGTTTTTTTTTTTCAATACAAGGAATTACAAAATTAAATTTGTATTATTAATGATAAAGCGGTATTAATTATATTGCATTAATTAACGCAACATAATAAATAGTAATAACATATTATAATTACCATATGTGATAGTTAAAACTTTCTCTCTGCGTTTTGGAGCTCATTTAAACGGCGAAGTTGGCTATCAATTTCAATGTTAAATAACCAAAACACACCTTCACTATTAAGCATATTTTGGTGTTGTTTTTGTCAAAAAACGAAAGCTGTATTTTTTTTCTTAAAGTAACATAGATTGTAGGTGTTGATTGTTAAGATTTTGTGCAGTATCTCTTTTTGCAACTGAGTAAAAAATTAATAAAGTTTACTGTTTTTACTATTTATATCATACGTTTATGAAAACAATAAGACAGTTTAAAAAAATGTATTTAGCAATCAACATCCGCATATGACAGTACTTCAAAATGAAACCAAATTTTTAAATTTATTCCACGAATTAACAGAAAAAATGACTTATTCTGTAGCATTGCTCTTATGGGAATCAGGCTCAATATGACAGACAGGGTAGCGCCCCCTTAAGTCGGCCGATTAACATGGTACAAACACACAATTGTTTGTATTATGGTAAATAACGATACATTATCGAGTTTTTTTTCTCAAATAATGATTATTTATTACATATTTAAATATAAACTTCTCTAGTACATTTTTGTGGCTTTATTGTTGTAAACCATATTAGTAATGTTAATTCAACTAAAAAAGTTTATAATGCTAGTCAGCTCAAAGTTGGCCAAATGTAATCAAATTTGGTATCAAAATTATCAGGAAAGTATCATGAAACGAAATATATCACTTTTTCATTTTCACTTAACACATACAGAATTGCAATTTTATACTAGAGTGTCCTACAGGTTCACTCAGGCGGCATTAATAAGGGTCAGTTTTATGACGGTTGAGACCGACCCTAATTACAAACCCTCCTTGCCTCAACTTAACCTGAGACGGGCTATAGTTGGCTCAACGAATTCGTTAGTCAAAAAACCCAACAACCGGAAGCACGTTTTTTTACAGGAAGTAACTATCTTTTTTAGATTTTTCGCCCTAGAATAACACTTTTTTATGGTTTTATCTAAAACAATAAATGTAAGATATTCTGCACGTGTTGTTTTTACGCAACCTTATGTAGCCACGATGGCCGTGGTTGTTAAGGCGTCAATGCTTTATCAATCGTCATGGCAACCATTAATGGAAAAGTTCCGGGTTCAATTCCCATTGACCCCGAATAATTTTCTAAATGGTTTCTTAACAGACATTGTTGGCTGTGGTTCGGATTCCACGTAAAACTGTAGGTCCCGTCTTCATTAGCCTTAAGTGCAAAACAGCAGGACGTTAAACACACAAAAAAAATTACGCGACCTTATAGCTCGCTAGATTACCCCAAAATCGATCAAAACGTAAAATACCATAAAAGTACCCGGTTCTAATCCACTTGGGAGACTTTAGCGTGGGGGCATCCTCTGGGCCGAGTTTGAACGAAGCAGGGGGAGTAGAACGAAGCAGCGCTTGAGTCGAAGCTGGAGGCTTAGGTGCAAACAAATTCTACTAATATATTTCATACAAATAATCAGCTATTCAGTGAGTAGACAAATTTCCCAAATTTTTGGTTGAAACCATAAAATATATAAATTTAATTTAGAAAATTCGCTAAACTAACGTCAGCGATTGAGCTGCGTGATCGTATTATTTAGTTTTACATTGTTTTTTCTTTTTTTTAATATAGGAGGCCTAGGTTTATGTTCTCGTAGTTTTTAGTCACTTGATAAAGGGAGTTCATTCGTATTTCCGAAATGTCGTGTATTAATTTTAACACAGAAATAATGACAAATGTCGGAATAATTAATGATAATAAAACTGAACATCCATCATTAACAATTAATATCTTCAAAAAGAGAATTTTTATTGTTAATAGTTTTTACTCAGTCAAAAATGATAAGTTTCGGAAAAGTTAATAAATATTTTTAATATTGATATTATTTGAACAAAATTTGGCATCCACTAATGTAATATGTTTTTCGTTTTTGTATGGTCTTCAACAGCGTTGCAAAGTTAAGAAGGCTATAAAACAAATCCGAAAGAAACAAATGTATGCAACGCTTAAAACCTATTTTCTAATTTCAAAATAATTATGATTATTATTTATTGTGTACAATGTCTGGCAAACATTAGGTGACGTACGTAGTTTCAGTGAAATGTTGATGATTACATTATACTTTGTCCGAACAGACCTGCGGTCTAAATCATAAAATCGACCCTCGCTCTCACACGCGCAAACACACCCTCACGGCTTACCTGCTTAATGGTTCTTCTATGAATCACCAACTAACCCTATTGCTACAAAATCACATTTTTTAAACTGTTAAGTTTACTTAATTTTTACTTTAATTACTGGATGCTTTATATTATTCCTCGCAAAATGAGTCCAAACATGTTACAAATGTGACAACTCTAAGTGGTTTTACGGTCAGTAGGTTACACAATCATAAATGTGACTACTTAAAAATGGTTATTGACATTTTATTTGACAAATATGTTATGCTAGTGTTAGTTTAATAATATTATTTTCTTGATTTATCGGTAATTGTACAGTAACATTTAAAACACATTTGTATTTATTTTTATTTTGTTTTACTTTAGTATACGTTCACTGATATATTGATTCTGATTAGTTTCTTTTTTTTGCGTATATTGGAAATTTTAGAAAACACTGTTAGTTTTATGTTTTATAATATTATTTTATCGATTTATTAGTTATTGTACAGTAACATTGCAAAATGAATTTGTAATTATTTTAATGTTACTCTTAGTAATACGTTCACGGTTATATTGATTCTGATTTTTTTTTTGCATACGTTTGAAATCACTACTAGATTACTGTAATTATATATGTTATTTTATTGTGATCGTGTTAATTCAAATAAAATATCAATAACCATTTTTAAGTTGTCAAATTTATGATTTTGTAACATACTGATCATAAAACCGATTAGAGTTGTCACAAATGTACCGTGGTTGGACTCATTTTGCGAGGAATAATATATAGAGTTCAGTAATTAGAGTAAAAATTAAGTAAAGTTAAAATTTAGAAAAATTTGATTTTGTAGTTGGTAATTTATAGAAGAAAGATAAGCGCCAGGTAGGCAGTGTGAGTGTATCTGCGCGTGGGGAGCGAGGGTCGGTTTTATGACTTAGAACTCTCTCCTGTTTGGACAAACTATAGTTTAGCTGAGGCTAGGTTGTTTCGGTAATTAGGTTGTATTAGAATAGGAAATATTAGGAAACGTTACGTGAAAACCCTGAAAACTTACGCTGACTAAACCTTAAAAGGTAAATCAAAGGAGTAAGTGGACTAACTTATTAATTAAATTTTCTGCAATAAATCCACCAAGATCGTAATTAATTCTATTACGAAATTTGAATGTGTAATAATATTTATTGTTTTGTTTTATTGAAATTCAGGTAACCAAAACTGTATCAAATAAAGTTATTCACAATTACAGTGTTTGCGGGTAGATGTTATTTATGTGTATATCCTAAATAACTTGATTTAAGCTATATTTTACACACGTTTTCTTGTAATTTAAAGATTCTATAGTTATGGATTGAATTTCTACCTGTAGGCTACTGCATGTAAATACGCATACACAAATGTGTTTTTATTCGCACAACTATGGCTTTATTGCGTTTTTATTCACACAAATTATTATTCACGTTTTTTCTGTTTGAGTAAATTTTAACTAACTGTATTCGTTGGAATTAAACCCTGTTTGAATCGACGTCAAACATTGGCGCACTCTTTTGATGTTGACGTTAATTAAAAGTAAACAAGAATGGCAGTAAACGTTGACGGCAGTGGATGTTCAAACAAGGGAAAAGTATTTAGACTTAATTTATTCTCTATATCATCCCTTGAAATATATTTATAGAAGCAGCTTTGAAGTCTATCCGTCTGTTGGTAAACATATAAAGACGGATTTAAATAATTTTCTCTTTTTATCTTATAAGTTACTTTTCAAGTAGATGGGATATTATCAGTTGACGTGAAAAGATCTGGTTGTGTTTAAAAAGATCCTGAAGAACCTTATGTATAAATAACATTGAAGTGTCTGTCTGAAATTTCAAAATGTAAGCTTTTTTCTAAGGTCATATTGGTTATTCACACATACCAAAACCGAAACACACATTTATAAATGCTTTGTCTGTCTGTTTGTTTCTCCTGGCTAATCTCTGGAATGGCAGAACCGATTTTGACAAAGCTTTCATTAATTTGTAGAGGACTTTTCAGAGCATATTTTAGGCTACTTTTTATTCCGAAAATATTTTAAATTCCTGTTAAAGAATTGAAAAAATGTAAAAAAATATGGAAAAAATTATTGATTTTGTGAACAAATGTTGGGAATATTTACGTGCCTATTTCGATCTATGTCTTACATTATGTACAGGTTACAGCTACCCCAACACCAAACTTAGATCCAAGTGCCTCTGTTCTAATCAATCATCATTTCCGTAAAAATTCCTATTAAAAAATTGAAAAAATGTAAAAGTTGTGAACAAAATTAATGATTTTGTGGTTTGCATTGGCATCAC
>JAGFPH010004122.1:16834-31061 GCA_018207615.1 Philaenus spumarius
TGGGGAATTCACCAGTTAGTTAGGTTCCAATAACTTTAAAACCACTTGACCTATTCTCCTGAAATGTTTAACGTCTATTGTTGAGTACAAGACACATAAAATGTACTAGTTTCAAGAACAAATATTAAAAACAACATCTAAACAAATTTATATTTCTTTAAAATTTTAATTGTATTTTTTTGCAGGTTTATTTTTTGATATATTTCAAAATCCTAATACATTTTGTTGATACCATATTAACCAATGATCAGAAAAAATTAGGTTTTTTGGATTGCTGGTTCAGAAGATAATAATAATTGTACCTAAGTCTTCAAAAACAAGGTTACGGAGCACCTAAGGCATTTAAGGAGAATCGGGTTAAATGGACCAAAATATGAATTTTGTTTGTATTATATATTTTCATTCTGAGTTAAATTTAAATTTGTTTTAAGCAAAGTGACTTCAACTTCTTTACTTTGAACCGTGTAACCATTAAAATCACAAACAATGTATACTTTATACATTTTGCAAAAAGTAATGCAAGCCTTTGCAAAAAAAGTTTTTTAATCCATTAATTGATAACATATGTATATAAAAGTATAAATATTTTTAATCCGCATAACCAGGGAACAATTTTATGCAATAAAAAAATTTACGATTTTTACCCTAAAAGGGCATCACCCTCTTAAAAGGTGACTTTTATTTCAACAGTTGTACCTAACCTGTATTTGTTTTTATTTAGATTGAAACATATACGTATGTCTACATCTGTAGTATGGGGATTCAAATAATATACCTCTCAGATATTTTAAGAATATTGTTTTGTAATATGAATTCTTATTTTTAATAATTTTACATAAAACGTTTGTTTTATTTTGATTATTTTCTAAAATGTATACGGGAGATTGTAGAACAATTAAAAAAGATATATGAAATCAATGTAAATTAAGTTATGCCTGTTAAAGTTTGAAAGCACGTAAAATCTTTCCGAGAAAGGGTATAAAGCTTTCCTAAAAACTTGTTGAAAATAATAACCATGATCTGTTTTAATAAAAATGATATGTTTTGTAATCTTCAGCACTGCATGTGTCATGCAAATTATGGAGGCACTGCCAATTAGTTTTGAAACATATATAAACTAGGGGGGACCACGTCAACCCCCGTATATCATCCACACATATTATTAATTCTTACTAGCTTGTGGAAATAAATTATTATTTTTTACATTTATTAATTCTTATTAAATGTGTAGAAATAATGTTAACCTCAAAGCTAGATGGTTAACGTCATCCAACGATTAAATCAAATTAATAAAATTACGGGAGTGCAAACTATTCTCAAAAATTGTTACTTTGGTTTAGACCGAACGTTAAAACATTTATTAAGCTTTTATTTCTTAAAAATTCAAACACCAAAACAACAACAAAAAGTAATGCATATGATAAATCTCCAGTTATTTGCTCTTATTGTTTATATTGGTAAATGCAAAGAAACAGCTGTTTGGTAATTATTCTAAGAATCACTTTTTGCTCTTTCTGTTCAATAAAATTCAGCTTATTATCCATCAACAAAACATGTGTTCCTAGATAATCTAATGTTAATCTTATGGGAAATAACTAATTTGTAACATCCTTTTTGACAAAAATAATTGTTATTTGAAAAAAAGTATTTTTATTATACTACACCGAAAACAGCTGTTTTCTACGAATATTCTTTTGTGGATTTGTTCCTGGGATCGAGACAAAGACATTTCACAATATAAATATGGGTTCACGGTGCTTACTTTTTCGTCTGTAGGCTATATTTTTTTTACGGAATAATTAAAACCGGTTGAGTTCAAACTTGACATTGAAAAATAAAACGATTATATCCAATCATGCGTTTCAAAATGGCGGCTGTTTTAAAGTTTTAGCCTAAATTACCCAAAAACAGCACATTTTAACAAAAAAGTCAAATGTCCTTTTTTGTAGAACTTTTAATTCTCTATCGGATGGTGTAACTTTCAAAATAATCGGATAACGGATAATAGTTAAATTATGGATAATAACCTATACACCACTTTGATATATTTACCTTGTTGACATAGGATGCCGGGTTGAACAAACCCATTATTAAACATAACTTAACTGCTACACCAGCCAATAGGCAATCAAAGGGCTAAAAAATGGTGTCTTGATACTTTTTGTTAAAATTTACGATTTTGGGTTAGATTTTGTTTAACATTTTCAAACAGCCGCCATTTTTAATTGCATGATTGGATATACTCGCTTATTTTTCTTAAGATAGATCATTGTTAGGTTAAACTTCATGCCAAGTTTGAACTCAATCGATCAAACATTTCTTTAGGAATGAATTATTTTGTAAAAAAAAACAAAACGGATATCTGGAAAACGAAGCTTTTCCGGACCTATGTTCATATGAAAAATTTTTCTCATTTTTAGTTGTTTAATTAGTTCCTCAAGTTTTATCCGTTCCTCCTGATATTCCCGTATTGATATCCTCCGTTCCCTGTATTAATGTTTTCTTACAAACATGTTCTAATGTTACAAAATATTAAATTAATAGTGGTTGATAAATATGGGCTGTGAATTAAAATAAATACTCCACAGAATTTGTTTAATAATATTGTTTTTTGGAAATCAAGCTCAAGATGTGACGTTACTGCGATTATAATAACACCGGAAACCCCAATATGCTGTCAGATTGTTTTTTTTTAATTTCACGTCAGTAGAAAATTATTTTTTCCTGTAGCTACTTTAATAAAGTACGTTTTTGCAAACCCTAGGGTGCAAAGTAAACAGCTGACGTAGTCTTTGTTTTGGAAATGTTGATTGTTGTGGGACTAACCTCTGTAAAACAGATCTTTTTGAAAACTAAAACACTTATTTAAAATGTAGCTGTAGGAAAACGTCATGTGTAGGCTATTATGGGTGAAAAGTTTACTTTATCAAATGTTTATTATATATATCTCATGCGACGAACCCAACTTTGCACCCTAGATACACAAATAACTATAGTCGTTGTTTCATTGTATTTATTAATACACTTTATTCGATTGTCTTTGATATTATTTTTATGATTTAAATTCGTTCTCCATATTTTTATTAGAATACTTTCAATGTGAATATAAGAACATATGTTGCATCTGTTCGAAAGTGCGAACCTTTGTAAAAAAACCTACACAACGGTGTTCATTGTAAAACAATAATTCCTAGAATTAATTATGAAATATTTTCCCACATTTAGATATTTGCTTAATTGTTTCCTGCTGTTGAGCTGCACAGAAGCTCGGAATACATTTCCTGTATTTTTATCCAGTGGAAATACAATCGTTAATTACTAAATTATAATTAAGTCAATTAACTATAAATTAACCATTTCCGAGTATAATTGTTATAAAACTAATTTAAACTTCGTCGTCCCATTCGATGTCCTTTATCTAAAACTTCTGCATTAACAATTTTTACTGTATTCTTTGTAGAACATCTGGATTGTGTAGCTGCCCAAAGTAAGCTATTATATTGATATATGACCTGCATGTTAGCAGGGACTTCCAAACCCCGCTTCACCTCTACCGCCATTGCGAAATTTGCTGATTTACCATATATTTACTGTAGAACGTATATTTAATTTGATTTAAACCTAACCTGTACAGATGTAGGTCAGGTAATGTTATTACTTTATCGGAAAGCAATTAAATTAATATTATATATCGTTAGGCAGTATTAACTACGTATAATACAGGTCAAACTATCCACTGTTATAAAGGAGAATTAGTCCAAATTAAATTATGTCACCTGGTAATATTGTAGGGCAGTAGGTATATTATTTTATATTTAAACTAAACTTTTGTTTTATAATGTAGTTTCCAATTTTAGGATGTACCCTATTTTATATAATTACATAAATATATATATATGTAGACATAAAGATGTTAGTGTGTTCCATTGTCTACATAGTCCATTTTGTAAATTAAGCACTGTGACTAACTCATTCTAGCGATCATTCATAATGTCTAGACAAAGTGGTTAATTTTTTTAATTTAATTTAATTTCTAAAATGATTTGCAAACATCAAAGACTTAGAGTTAAGGGTCTGCTGTAGTGGCGGCCATCTTGGATTTTTATCCCATAAGAGCAATGTTAAATTTCAAACCATTTATTTCGTTTATTTTTAATCATAAAATTGTTTGCAAGGTCTCATTTTAAGCACAGTTACAATACTCATCCGTTTTGCAGTTAACATTTTTTTTTTCATTTGTCAAGTAATTGACATTTTTGAAGTACCAAGTTTGAACCTTTTTCTTTACACAATAAAAAATGTATAATTAAAAGTGAAATACTAGCCGGATCCGCAATTTTATAAAGAATATTCAGTTTTTTTTTTCAGCGCTTTAATACGAAAGATGTGTTTATAAAATGGTTTGAAATGAGGCAATATCAAAGCTCTCAGCTGCAAGAAATTGCACTGTTTAGTTAGGATTATAGAGAGAAGCGCTTGCGTTTCCGATTGCTTTCTCGTTTACTGGAGCAGACCCTTAAGCGAAATTGTACTAACTATTATGAATAATGACTAAAAATTGTGATTTGTTAGCTAAACAATCACTTTGACTAGCTGATATGCTCATTATAGCGATTACAGTGTGGTTATTATAATTTTTAGCTATTCTAAGACCTTTTACACACCTAATTGGCAGAATTTAAGCTTTTTTACAAAAGAGTTTATTTAACTTAAGGATATTTTAAATCCCCCATTTATTTTACTTAAGATCATTGTCTAGGTCTTGATACAAGCTGTAGTTCCCCAGGGCAGACCCAGGGTAGTTCTGGGGCCCGGTACTGCACTTTCTTTACACGCGGGATATACCAGTGATGGAGAATACCACTATGGCCACTTTTGCGGATGAAACAGCTGTTATGGTAGTTGCGGAAAATGTGGAAGACGCAACCAATAAGTTACAAAATTCTGTCAACGAGATTATTAATTGGACAAAGACATGGAGGATCAATCTGAATGAGAGTAAGTCAATGCATGTAAATTTTACGAATCGTAAAGTTGTCCTAGTCGCATAGTCACTATCATCTTACAAACAATTACATATACGAATGCAGCTAAATATCTTGACAAGACCTTGGATGCAACACTACTTGGTGAAAGAACATGTCAAAAAGAAAAGGCAGGAGTTAAATATTAAACAGTTGTAGTGCCTGCTGCGTTAAATTTATAACCACGTTTGGGGGTTAAAAATGATGGCAAACTTGCTCAATTTGTGGACAGAAACGCATTTACTTGTTTTTATATAGTATACTAGCTGGCCCGTCCCGGCTTTGCACGGAAGGACAAATCAAAGTTAAATGTGTATTAACAAAAAAATATATCAATAAATATATTACACTATGTATTTCTTATGGGGATTTTTGGTAACTTTTTGGTAACCTCCCAAGCCCCCCTAAAATTTCGATTTTTTTTTTTTAAACCTTTCTTAGTGAGCACCTATTATGGCCCTAGAGGAAGATACATACCAAATTGCATTGCAATCAGTTCGGTAGTTTTTGAGATTTCGTGATGAGTCAGTGAGTGAGTGGTATTTGGATTTTATATATATAGATGTTTTTGTATATATAGACGAGTAGGAAGAACGAGTAAATATATAGGACTGAAACTTAACCCTGACAAAACTAAAGTAATTAGGCCTACTAATTTAGCAATGATCAATGGTGGAGAAAAATGATATTGAATACGTGGAAAACTATAAATATTTGGGGCAAACAATATCATTTCAGAAAAGAGGTAATAAAGAAGTGAACAAACTCTAAATTGAGAAAATTTTGGTCGCTTAAAAAAATATTTAAAGGTAGTTTCTCAAGTCAAATAAAGGCTAAGGTATTGTTGAGTCGTGTATATCCAACTATTTTATATGGATGCAAAACTTGACTCCTCTCACAAACACAATAGACAGAAGATTGGAAGAAATACAATTCATAATGGTGAGAAATTTCATAGGGGTGAAGCAATAAGACGTTATGGATAAAGATAAAGATACAAATTTTGGCAAGCACGCGTGTTGAAATGGAAATGGGATGTAGCATGTAGCAAGAATGGAAGATAACCGTTGGGCGAAATTAACAACAGAATGGATTCCCATGGGCAAACAAAGTAGGCGACCAATGGAGGTCGCCTACTCCACGCTAGCCAGGAAAAGAGTGCTGTGGTCCGGTGTTATAAAAATACTATACAGATTTTAATACTGCGAAAAAGAGTATGGTTATATTATTTCTTTCCATTTGTCTTTTTGTTTTAGTTTGTCTTTTTGTTTTGGTTTTTCCTTTTGTATTTTAAGAAATGTACATAGGCCTATGGTTCAACTCGGTTACCTCCGAAAGGAGAGGCTTTTGTTCTAGTAAGTAGAACAAAGCTTTATTATTATTATTATTATTATTATTATTATTATTATTATATTTATACATAACTCATTTAAAAAGCAACTTTATATATTGTATTTAATGTATTTATTGTTTTTACATATTATATACAGGGTGGTTATTAAGTAACCCCCCCCCCCCCCCCCCTTAACTTTTGTGTTTGTTAAAACAAACAAATATCCTTTGTGGAACGATACTAACTTAACCCAAAGTATCTTTTGAAGTAATCGGAAATTTTGAGTGTCCCTCAAAAATGGGGGATTTTGGGGGCAAATCAAAATTTAAAAATGGGAAGTATGGTCATGTGATACCTCTTTTTAAAGGTATATTTAAGTAAATACCTTGTTTACGTGTATTTAAGACTAAGAAAATGACATAAATAAAATAAAAATTGGACCAAAACAAAATGGTGGCCCTAAACGAGTTGAAATAAGAGTTGAAGAGTTTTTAGAAAAAATTTCAAGAGACAAAAAATGTTTATTTCAAAGTGCTTGACCTAAAAAATTGCTTCCAAATCGATTTCGTAAATTTTGAGTTGCCCCCAAAATCCCCCATTTTTAGGGGACACTCAAAACTTCCGATTGCTTCAAAAGATACTTTAGGTTAAGTTAGTATCGTTCCCCAAAGGATATTTGTTTGTTTTAACAAACACAAAAGTTAAATGGGGGGGAGGGGGGAGTGACTTTATAATCACCCTGTATATACTCTTATATAGCCTATATGGTTTGTATGGTTTGGATTTCCCAGTTTTTGTAACCTAATAATTACAAGTAGACTTAAAAAGTAACTATATGCAGTGGGGAGAGTTTGCCCGATGTAATCTCGGTAAACTCGGTCACAATACAAATAATACATTATAAGAATTAATGGAGATAATGTTTGCTATACGTGTTAATCCTCGAGTTGTGTGGTTCAGCTCAGACATTTTATTTAAATTTTTCCTATAGCTGTTTGTTGAAATTTGTCACACTTTTAGATCCTTCAGTAAATGAATGTAGCCATTTATTACAGGCATGAGGGTTGGCGTACACCCTAGTGTATAATGTATACAAGTAATATACCATCAGTGAGTATAGGATTGTACATGCAATATGTTGTAAATTGTGTGCTACTACAGAGCTTTACCGGATATCGTATAATAAGAGCACGCGAACTCCCTGCAAAATTATAGCGTGTTCATTGGTGGACGGGTTTTACAGTGCTATGGACGCTACATATTCATTTAGGAAAGTAAAACAATTAAAAGAATTATTGTGACCTATAGTTTTTGTAAAAGTTTGCGAAATAGTGTTGGAGATAAAAAGGACGTTAGCGCTAAAGTCGAACGTTTTACACTCATTTTACTCGAAACATTCCGGAAAACTTTTCAACTGATAAGCAACGAATGCAACCACCAATTAAATGAGTTTTGAGTGAAATATTTTTAAATGACAAACTAGAGGGCTTCTTGTAACGATGTAAATGCAAACAGACTATAGTATGCAATGGTATTTTCACGGAAATTACGATGTAGTAGGACGGAGGCATTTGAAACCTGGATCCTGTGCACTGTAGAGCCAGAGTTTTATAGGACAGAGGCCCTTGGTTCGTGGTAGTGGTGACATGGATCCTGACGCATGCGTAGTAGGGTCAGAGTTTTTGCGTGTGTGGCAGGATTTTTTTTGTAGAGAAATCTATATACCAACCTTAATTCTCCTTCAAAAGATAGTAAATACATAAAATGAACGAAAGGCGGGAAAAGTTGCATTTCCGAGCCTATGTTTTTGTGTTTGATTCGTTATTAGTTCTACAATTTTGAATAGCCCTGTATATTGTGAAGATGTTGCCTTGAGATTAAAAAACTAAATAACAGTTCCGTTTGTAGTGCACACGTATGGAAAAGCAGTACATTTCATGCATAAATATTTATTTTGTATTTAAGGCGAAACTTATGTATTTGATATATCAATATGAAATAAAAATAAATTTTAAAAATAATATTTTTGTCTTTCTTGATATTTAATATTATATTATGTAAATAATGCATTTTAACAAATATGCCTACAGTTAATAATCCTTATACTTATAATTTAATTGTACACATTTTTTACCGAGTTAAAATCCCCCTCAGCATAGTTATGTAGGCCGAGATAAAGTCTGTTAAATTATGTATTTCTGATGTGTATCTGATTATTAATCTGCCTGTTATTTTTCATTGGGGCTTATTAGTTCCTACTATAATAATTAACAGTTCCTTTATTCTCAACAGATTTATAGCTGTCAAAAATTATGCCTAAGGCGGTTAAAGCGTTTTTACTTTCTCACTATACTATAGTATAGAGAAAGTATAGTGATCGCAAAAAATCGATTTTGAGATTTTTGTGGAAATATCCGTTTTGGGACAATCTGAGTCTACAAAACGTGTCTATATGTATACAAAGCTAAAGATAAAACTATTCTATCGATTTCGAACAAATTTGCACCAAACATGTCAATTAGTCATGAGTAGATGCAAGAAAAAATGTTTTGAAACATTTTGAAAAACAACCCCATTTTTGGCCAAAAACATCCAAAAAATCTGTTATTATTTTTTATTAAAAAAAAAACGGCTCTAACGATTTTGATAAAATTTGCCTTATTTGTAGCCCGTAATGTACCCAACCATATGCAAAAAACGCATCTTTGTAAAAATTCTCATTCAGCTAATAATAATTATATTTATTAGTTACTCTCCTACTTTAATACAATTATGAAGTCACAGTGAATCTGTTTAATAAATATGCTTAAAATTAAATATGCTTGTGAGAAAGTATATGTGTCGGTTTCTGGTACTGTTTATTTAAAAGGGTATCCGAATATATTTTTCTTTTGGTTTATCAACTAGTTTACTAAAATAGCTGTCATTTTAAAATCACATGTAACTTTATTATCTATCAAAGCAATCTATGGTTGACAATAACCCAACAACATATAACTACTGTTTATGTTTACAACTTTTCTTAAACACAAATTCTCAAAAACGTTTTGACCATTTATATATTTAAGCGGTTGACTGACCGATTGGCATAAAATCAACGAACTTAAATAAAAATACGATAATTTGAAGGTAAATTCTTATGAAGTCATAAACGCTCACTAAGAATTTGTTTTATAACTATTATTATTATTTTGTATTTTTTTTTCCTAAAATGGCGAACGTACGGGATTTTACTCTCAGCCCTATAACAGATAAAACAAATGAATCGGAACAAAAGCTTTACAACAAAATTTTAAGTTAGGCTTATATACTGAACTAACTCACGTTTTTTTAATGCATTTACAGTCATTACCATAGCTACCTACTTAACAAATTTATAATCGGTGAAATATTTTCACAGCCAACAGCTTTTTTAGTTAAGATTAGTAGATAATAATGTAAATAATAAACGGTACCAGGAACTGGCACATACGTTCTCACAAACATATTTAAATTACTAAACCGATTCACTGTGACTTCATAATTGTAGGTGGGGTAGGAGAGGTGATTTATTAAAGTAGGAGATTAACTAATAAATATTATTATTATCTAGAGAGGAAACTATTCCATCGATTTCGAACAAATTTGCATCAAACACGTCAATTAGGCCTGTATAGATACACAAAAAAAGGTTTGGAAAATTTTTGAAAAACAACATCAAGCTTGGTACACTCATGATTCACTATCTGAAAATGTATTTTGAGGGTAAAACACCCACACACCTCAACGGATGAGACGGGAAGGGCATGATATGTAAAAACAATCGAAAATGTCTGTTATTAGTGTCAAATCTATAACTTTTATGGTCTCTGAGATGAATAGTGACTCTGCAAAATTATTTTAATTCATATTGTTTACAGGAAAAACTACATATTAATCCGTAATAAAGCACGAGTATCCAAACTAGTCTTAACTAAAATATAAAGATATTTTCTGAAATATTTTATCAAAAGCATTTCTAGCAGAATAGATTCAACAAATAATCTAGACTGTAAGAATGGAATTTATTCTCACAAAATTTCTATTTCATTGCACACTTTTTTTATACCGGTACATTTTTCTGTTTTAGAGATAACTTGTTTATTATTAGCCCGTAAATTACACAACTATTTTTGACTACAAAATACTGAAAATAGCCTTATAGAAGATATGTAGTTTCAAGTTCTCAAAGAACTGAAATAAGCAGTAGAGACATCTGCGTTTCACTGCGTAGTGTAATTTGAGTTTCTAGTTTCGGATTAACTTTGTCAGGTTTCTTTGTCAGATGAAGTTACTTTCATCCGCAGTCAAATGTGACTGTGCGTATTACAAAGCTTGTATGTTATAGGTTATCTTTGATACACCAACGTGTTTGATCACATATAAGTTTCTCCTTGAATGCTAAATAAATATTGGAGCATGAAATGTCATGTATTTCCACACGTGTGCACTACTATTAGTTAGTTTTCCATCTCAGGAAAACTGACAATATACAGAGTTACTCAAAATTTTAGAACTAATAACGAACCCCACATAAAAACATAGGTGCGGAAATGCAACTTTTCCGCCTTTTGGTAATTTGGGTATATACATATCTTTCGAAATAGAATGAAAATTGGTATAAGCATTTCTCTATCATAAAAAAATCCTGCCATTCGCGCAAAAATTATGGCCCTATTGCGCATGCGTCACCACTGCCCATCCAAGTACCTCTGCCCTGCAAAACTCTGTGCATGCGTCAGGATCTAGGTCGCCGCTACCCTCTCCACCCTATCCCTATCATAAGCATTTCTCTATCATAAAAAAAATCCTGCCATTCACGCAAAAATTCTGGCCCTATTGCGCATGCGTCACCACTGCCCATCCAAGTATCTATGTCCTACAAAACTCTGTGCATGCGTCAGGATTTAGGTCACCGCTACCCTCTCTACCCTATCCCTATCCAAGTGCCTCTGTCTCAGTTAAAACTCTGGCCTTACAGCACATATGTCAGGATCCAGGACACTGCTAACCTTACTGTCCTACCCCGATCGAAATGCCTCTATCCTAATAAATCTTCTTTTCTTTGAAAATATCAGAGTATACAATAATCTGTTTGCATTTGCTTCGTTATGAGTGGGGTGAGCGAAGCAAGCATGGGTCAGAGACCTCTAGATACGTATGTAACAGTGATTTATGTAATGCAAAATGTTTACAAGAGACAAAAGATTTTTTGTATAGTAAACTATAGCGGATGGAAATTTTGTGAATAGGTTATGAAAAATTATTAACTACTGTGCTTGAGAGCGGTCGTGTCTTTTTAAGTGAGTTTTACTTCAAATGTACAATCAGGTAGGCCACTAAAGTATTTAATTTATGTCGCTTGTTACAGAAGTTCAGGATTTCCATGTTGATGTTCAGTCCGTATAAGAATGATACTCGTTTATTAAATGCTCAGCAAAGTTGGATTTAGTGGCATTTAATTTTGAACTGGACGATATGTTCCTTGGATCTTTTACGGAAAGGTCGTCCTCTTGTCATTTTGGGCGCAATCGTTACAATTAATCTTATATAATCAGGTCTTATATTTGTTGGTGGTGTTGGTGGTGGTCATTGAGGTTGTCAGTGATTTAAGTTGTCATTTCTATATGCTATATTGTAGCCCTGTTTATTTAAATTGTTTTGATTTTAAAAAGTACGTCCTTGTTATATTTTGGTACTATGTACGGGTTCTTTTTATCATTTTCACTGCTCTTCTTGACCTTTTTATTATTTACATATCTATAGTTTAATTTATCAATGATTGCCGTGTCACATCCATTCACTGATGCTAAGTATTTGATGGTTTTCAGTTCAATTTGGTACTTTTCAACGTTCAAGGGAACATTATTGAGTCTGTGTATTAGGCTATGGTATGAGCCTAATGATGGTCTGAACTGGAGTGGAAAGTTTGGTCTAGATAAAATAAAACCTAAACAAAAAATCTCACAATAAATACGTTTACTAACCTCATTTTTTTCACAATAAATAAGTTTACTAACCTGAAACGCGTTTCAACGACAATGTCGCCATCCTCAGTGATGCACGGGCTACAGTAACCAAACTATAACTAATCTAACAGTGTGACAACGCACCGTATAAATACCTAACCAGAAGGGGCGTATCCTACAGGGGGCGTGTCATAATCACATGCTAAGGCGTTATTCAAACAGCTTAACAATAACAATATAACTTAAATAAGATTGCTAAACTAATATTAATATTTAACAAAAGATAGCACTATTACATTAATAAAGAATTCTGTAAAGGACCTAATTCATTATTCACAATTATGTTACAGTATTTGTTAATATAAAAAATTTCCCAAGCACCCAATGTGTTGGGTTTAGTTACATTTTAACAGTTTAGAAATTTCTATTTTAAAATGATAATTTTCATCTAAACAATGCTTAGTCATAACAGATTTGTCATTCCTATTATATTTTAAATTAGAAAAGTGTTCTTCCTCGTATCTTCATACTTCTTATGGTTTGACCTATGTATTTTTTAGGACACATTTCGCAGTTAATACAATAAATTCCGGATTTGTCGTGTTCTTGAATTTTGTCTTTAGGATTACCCAGCATATTACCAAGATTATTATCAGCCGACAAAGCTACATTCAAATTTGCATACTTCGCTAACGATTTTCTAACAACATTACATAATGGTGGTGCAAACGTTGTTTTAACCCATCGTGTTGGGGTTTGTTGCTCACAAGGGTGCACCTTGAGGTTAGTAAACGTATTTATTGTGAGATTTTGTGTTCAGGTTTTATTTTATCTAGTTAGGCCTACTTTCTCACAGGTCAAGCTCATTAGTTATTTATTTTTATAAAGTTTGGTCTGTTTCTATGTTTGTTGTAAGAATGGATGTTGTTATTTTTGTGGAGTGAGGTCTAGGAAATTGAGGCTATCGTTGTTTTCAAATTCTATGTCCAAAATAATGTCGACAAATCTGGACAACTTATTTACTAGTATTAAAAAATAGTTGTAACTCGGAGACATTTACACTAATTTGAAATTGCAATCATCGTTCGATTCGTATATCAACATTGTCACTGACAAAATATTTCTTTTTACTGAAATTTTTAAGAAAAATTCGTAAATGTGTCGAATATAGATGCTTGTGAAAAAATTTTGTATATAACATACTACCTAAAATCTACCCAGATAACCGCATAAAGATTTTAGATACTCTCTTTAATTCAAATTTGTAGTAAATATGTAGACTTCAACAATTTGTTTTCAATTTATGAAAATAAGCAATCTTTTTTATTTTTCTGGATTGATGAGGTCATAAGAGTTTTTGTAGTTTATTGACATCCTACAATCTAAAAATTTTATTTGCAAAATTTCTGTCTTTTTTTCATACTGTATTCCAGTATTAAAGAAAATAAAACAACATGGTATTTTACTGCCTCTTTTCTGAAATTCTATTTTTGAAAGTATCGAGAAAACAACATTATCAGAGAAGCTGAATGTAATACAAAGAGTGCAATAAAATACCACCATGTTCGTCTTATCTACGTTGTTGGATATATCTGGACCTAAATATAGGTTTTATGTCCGTGCAAGTAAACTCAGCTCGTAAACTCAGATCCAAAGAAGCAGTTAATTTTCCTTACTCGTTGCAGGGGAATTATGTGTTTGATCAAAATTGTACAGGATGTTTGTAAAAAAGCTTCCTAGTTTTATGTTTAAATTTAATGGTGAAATTAATGAAAAACTACATTAACGAGTATATACAATGAAAAAGGATAACTTCAAGTTTTTGTGTAATGTTAGTTGCAACGAGTTACCGTAACTCCTGTTGCCTAAAGCTAGACTAGTTG
>JAGFPH010004122.1:31161-50794 GCA_018207615.1 Philaenus spumarius
GTATGACACTGCGATGACGTTGGGAGATAAGACATTGGACAATACTGGTCAAGCCATCGCTTATCAGTAGTCCGGGAACCGTTGGAACCGTTAGTGTACACCCACCGTGTAGTTTTGTTCGTATTTAATTTATATGTATGTTTGTGTGTTTTTAGTGTTTTAATGTGCTAACGATCTCTCAAGAGTGATTATCTGAAGATGGAACATAGTTCCGAAACGCGTAACTTTTAAAAAAGCTACAATAAGTCACAAGACGGAAGTAAGTACCATAATTATATTATCTATGTGACTTGGATACTTATACTCAAAAATGAGTTTAAATAAATTTCTAAATTTTATTTAGCAGTACATCGCATACAACTCTATCAAGTCTTATTTTATGAGTGGCAATGCACCAAACTATTACCAGCACCAAATATTAAACTAGAAAACAATGAAGATAAGAAATCGCGTAAAACATGTGCTGCTGAATATTTTGATTAAATTTCTCATTCTTTGTGTGAGATTGTCGTCTTTCCCCCCTGTATGGGCCAAGACAATAGATATGTAATATTTTGTGAAAAAACAAAAACCGGTTATCGTCATCATAACTTAGGTTCTAGTACCCATTTTATAAGCATTAAAAGTAATTTCACCGCTATCCTCACCACCCTACTTCGACCCAAGTGCCTCTGTCCTAATAAATCGTAATTTCTGTGAAAATATTAGATTATACAATAATCTGATTGCATTTGCTTCGTCACGAAACGCCTCGGAAGTTGTTGATCAAAGCGAGCAGGCGCGGAGCCCAGATGGGTTTGATTACATATAAGTTTCTCCTTAAATACAAAATAAATATTGATGCATGAAATGTCATGTAAGTCATTTATTATTGCTTTTCCATACGTGTGTTCTACAAACGAAACTGTTATTTAGTTTTTTAATCTCAAGACAACATCTTCACATTATGCAGGGCTATTCAAAATTGTAGAACTAATAACGAATCCCACACAAAAACATGCAACTTTTCCTGCCTTTCGGTTATTTTATGTATTTACTATCTTTTGAAGTAGAATTAAGGTTGGTATGTATATAGATTTATCTATATATATAAAAATGAGTTGCTGTTCGTTAGTCTCGCTAAAACTCGAGAACGGCTGGACCAATTTGGCTAATTTTGGTCTTAAAATGTTTGCAGTAGTTCATAGAAGGTTTATACGTAAAGACAAATTTGAAAAGTTTCCCGAAAAAGTTTCAAATTTGGAAGAAACTCAACAGCCTTTACTGTATGAACTCAAAACCATAGCTTACAAAAACAGTTGTTCGTATAAAAAGCTTAGCAACACGTTATGTTTGTTTACAATCATTACCATAGCAACATTACTTAGCAAATTTATAATCACTTTAATACTCTTCAAAACTAACAGCTTTTTAAGGTTAGATTGAAAAACTATAAACAAACACAAGGAAAAATCAACGAAAAATGCTTACAGAATTATAATTCAACTCAAACATTGGTTTTTAAATATCTATATAGGCCTACTTAGAGATATGCTGTTTAAAATATTGTTTATATAAAATATATCATAACTATGAATTTGTTAATACTTTTCAAAACATATTTTCGCTATCAATAATAATAATAATAACAAACAAATTATTTGACACAATGCATAACCATAAACATACACGAGTTTTTAAACATATTATATTGAAAACTAAACAAACAATCTGAATTAAACTAAATGCCATTTAAATATCACATTCGTAGCTTTATTTTGATATATAATTGTATATTTAAATACTAAACAATATATTATACTAATTAGGCCTATACATTTAAAATTACAAACTCTATTTGAACCAGTTTGTTACATCCTAAATTAACGCAGATGTTTCAAAGTGATTCAAATATCTTTTCTACGACCCCCAGCTAATTTAAACCCTCGCTAAGAATGGGTTAAAAGAAATTCGAAATTTTAGGGCGGTTTGGGGGGGTTAAAGTTACTAAACATCTCTATAAGAACGAATTGGAATGAAATTTGGTACGTAGCTTCCTTTTAGGCTGTATGTGCTCGCAACATTGTCAATGAAATTAAGTAAAAGTCAAAATTAGTAAAAACTATAAAATAAAACGATATATTTAAAGCTTTTTCATGTTAGATAGTAGTTTACAGGAATACAATTTTCAGTGCTTTCTTAAATAGCGTAGCCTTTTTTTCATGACCACAGTAGGATACGCACGGGTATTCAACGAACACTTAAAAAGAATACAATTACGTCAAAAAGACTGAAAATACTAACAACCACGGGCAACGCCGTACGGGTCAGCTAGTCTATTATAAAAAAGTCCTGCCACTCACGCAAAAACTCCGACCCTACTACGCATGCGCCAGGATCCATGTCACCCCTACCACGAACCAAGTGCCTCTGTCCTATAAAACTCTGGCCCTACATTGCACAGGATCCAGGTTAATGCTACCCAATTCCAATCCAAGTGTCTCCGTCCTACTACATCGTAATTTCCGTGAAAATTCCATTGCATACTATAATATTTTTGCATTTACATCATTACAAGAAGTCCTCTAGGTTGTCATTTAAAAATATTTCACTCAAAACTCATTTAATTGGTGGTTGCATTCATTGTTTATCAGTTGAAAAGTTTTCCGGAATGTTGGTTGAGTAAAATGAGTGTAAAACGTTCGACTTAAGCGCTAACGTCCTTTTTATCTCCAACACTATTTCGCAAACTTTTACAACAACTAGGTCACAATAATTCTTTTAATTGTTTTACTTTCCTAAATGAATATGCAGCGTCCATAGCACTGTAAAACCCGTCCACCAATGAACACGCTATAATTTTGCAGGGAGTTCGCGTGCTCTTATTATACGATATCCGGTAAAGCTCCCTAGTAGCACACAATTTACAACATATTGCATGTACAATCCTATACTCACTGATGTTATATTACTTGTATACATTATACAGGAGGGTGTACGCCAATCCTCATGCTTGTAATAAATGGCTACATTAATTTACTGAAGGATCTAAAAGTGTGACGAATTTCAACAAACTGATTTAGGACAAATTTAAATAGCTGAACCACACAACTCGAGGATTAAAACTTATAGCAAAAATCAAACATTAACTCCATTAATTCTTATAATGTATTATTTGTATTGTGACCGAGTTTGACGAGATTACATCGGGCAAACTCTCCCCACTGCATAACTACTTTTTAAGGCTACTTTTAATTAATAGGTTACAACAACTGTGAAATCCAAACCATTAAAAACCCTTTATATACGAGTATTAGCTGGCCCGATCCGGTTTTGCACGAATAGACAAATCAAAGTTAAATTAAAATGTATATTAACAAAAAATATATATCAATAAATATATTATACTATGCATTTCTTATGATGATTTTTAGTAACTTTGACCACCCAAACCCTCCTAAAATTTCGAATTTATTGAAAACCTTTCTTAGCGAGCATCTGGGGCCCTAAAGGAAGCTAAATACCAAATTTCATTCTAATCCCTTGGCTGTTTTTTTAGTAACTATGACCCCCCCCCCAAACCCCCTAAAATTTCGAATGTTTTGAAAATCTTTCCTAGTGAGAACCCAGGGCCCTAGAGGAAGCTACATACCAAATGTTATTCCAATCCGCTCGAAGTTTTTTTTGTTTGTAACTTTGACCCCTCCCAAACTCCCCTAAAATTTTGATTTTTTTTTTGAAAACCTTTCTTAGCGAGCACCTATGGCCCTAGAGGAAGCTACATAAAAAATTTCGTTCCAATCCGTTCAGTAGTTTTTGAGAAATCGTGATGAGTCAGTGAGTTGTATTTGGCTTTTATATATATAAATAGATATTATAATTTGAAAACAATAAAATATATTTAATACAATATATAAAGTTGCTTTTTAAATGAGTCATATATAAATATAATAATAATAATAAACCTTCTCTTTTCGGAGGTAACTGAGTTGAACCATATGTACATATCTTAAAATACAAAAGGAAAAACCAAACAAAAAGACAAACTAAAACAAAAAGACAAATGGAAAGAAATAATATAACCATACTCTTTTTCACAGTATTAAAATCTGTATAGTCTTTTTATAACACCGGACCAAAGCACTTGTTTCCTTGCTTGCGTGCTCCATTGGTCGCCTACTTTCTCCACTAATTCATCCCTCCATCGTATTGCCGGTCTTCCTTTGTTTGCCCCTGGGAATCCATTCTGTTTTTAATTTCGCCCAACGGTGGGTGATATTCCATTCTTGCTACATGTCCAGCCCATTTCCATTTCAACACGTATGCTTGCCAAGATTTTGATCTTTACCTTCATCCATAACTTCTTATTGCTTCACCCCTATGAAATTTCTTACCATTATGAATTGTGTTCCTTCCAATCTTTGTGAGAGGACTCAAGTTTGGTATCCATATAAAATAGTTGGATATACACAGCTCAACAATACCTTAGCCTTGATTTGACTTGAGAAACTACCTTTAAAGATTGTTCTAAGCTACCAAAAGTTTCTTAATTTAGAGTTTGTCCTGTTGTTTACTTCTGTATTACCTCTTTTCTGAAATGATATTGTTTGCTCCAAATATTTATTGTTTTCCACGTATTCAATTTTATTTTTCTCTACCATTATAGGGATTATTGCTACATTAGTAATTACTTTAGTTTTGTCTGGGTTAAGTTTCAGTCCTCTATTTTTATTCCTTCTTGCTGCTCGTCTAAATATATAAAAACATATACTATATAAAAACAAGTAAATGCGTTTCTGTCCACAAATTGAGCAAGTTTGCCATAATTTTTAACCCCCAAACAGAGAGTGGTTATAAGGTTAACGCAGCAGCCACTATATCTTTTTGAATTTAATATTTAACTCCTGTTTTTTTTTGACATGTTCTTTCACCAAGTAGTTTTGCATCCAACGTCTTGTCAAGATATTTAGCTGTATTCGCATATGTAATTTTTTGTAAGATGATAGTGACTGCGACTAGGACAACTTTACGATTCGTAAAACTTACGTGCATTGACTTACTCTCATTCAGCTTGATCCTCCATTTCTTTGTCCAATTAATAATCTCGTTAACAGAATTTTGTAACTTATTGGTTGCGTCTTCCACATTTTCCGCAACTACCATAACAACTGTTTCATCCGCAAAGGTGGCCATAGTGGTATTCTCCATCACTGGTATATCCCGCGTGTAAAGAAAGTCCAGTACCGGGTCCAGAACACTGTTCTGGGGAACTGCAGCTTGTGTCAAGACCTAGACAATGATCTTAAGTAAAATAAATGAGGGATTTAAAATATCCTTAAGTTAAATAAACTCTTTTGTAAAAAAGCTTAAATTCTGCCAATTAGGTGTGTAAAAGTCTTGGAATCGCTAACCATTATAATAACCACATTATAATCGCTATAATGAGCATATCAGCTAGTCAAAGTGATTGTTTAGCTAACAAATCACATTTTTTTGTAATTATTCATAATAGCTAGTACAATTTCGCTTAAGGGTGTGCTCCAGTAAACGAGAAAGCAACCGGAAACGCAAATGCTTCTCTATGTAGCCCTATCAAAAGAGTGCAATTTCTTGCAGCTGAGCGCTTTGACATTGCCTCATTTCAAACCATTTTATAAATCCATCTTTCGTAATTGAGTGCTGAAAAAAGAACTGAATATTCTTTATAAAATTGCGGATCCGGCTAGCATTTCACTTTTAATTATACATTTTTATTGTGTAAAAAAAGTTCAAACTACCGGTACTTCAAAAATATCAATTACGTGACAAATGAAAAAAAATGAAAAAATGTAAACTGCAAAACGGATGAGTATTGTGACTGTGCTTAAAATGAGACCTTGCAAACAATTGTATGATAAAAAAATAAACGAAATAAATGGTTTGAAATTTAACATTGCTCTTATGGGATAAAAATCCAAGATGTACACTACATCAGACCCTCTATACTGTAAGTAGTAATTCTCTTAAATAAATTAACTATTTTGTCTAGACATTATGCATGATCGCTAGAATGAGTTAGTCACGATGCTTAGTTTACAAATTGGACTATGTAGAAAATGGAACACACTAACATCTTTATGTCTACATATATATTATATATATATATATATATAAATATATATATATATATATATATATATATTTATGTAATTATATAAAATAGGGTACATCCTAAAATTGGAAACTACATTATAAAACAAAAGTTTAGTTTAAATATAAAAAATATACCTACTGCCCTACAATATTACCAGGTGACATAATTTAATTTGGGCTAATTCTTCTTTATACCAGTGGATAGTTTGGCCTGTATTTTACGTAGTTAATACTGCCTAACGATATATAATATAAATTTAATTGCTTTCCGATAAAGTAATAACATTACCTGACCTACATCTGTACAGGTTAGGTTTAAATCAAATTAAATATACGTTACGTTCTACAGTAAATATATGGTAAATCAGCAAATTTCGCAATGGCTGTAGAGGTGAAGCGGGGTTTGGAAGTCCCTGCTAACATGCAGGTCATATATCAATATAATAGCTTACTTTGGGCAGCTACACAATCCAGATGTTCTACAAAGAATACAGTAAAAATGGTTAATGCAGAAGTTTCAGATAAAGGACATCGAATGGGACGACGAAGTTTAAATAAGTTTTATACAACAATTATACTCGGAAATGATTAATTTATAGTTAATTGACTTAATTATAATTTAGTAATTAACGTTTGTCCTTCCAGTGAATAAAAATACAGGAAATGTATTCCGAGCTCCTGTGGAGCTCAACAGTAGGAAACAATTAAGCAAATATCTAAATGTGGGAAAATATTTCATAATTAATTCTAGGAATTATTGTTTTACAATGAACACTGTTGTGTAGGTTTTTTACAAAGGTTTACACTTTCGAACAGATGCAACATATTTTTTTATATTCACATTGAAAGTATTCTGATAAAAATATGGAGAACGAATTTAAATCATAAAAATAATATAAAAGACAATCGAATAAAGTGTATTAATAAATACAATGAAACAACGACTATAGTTATTTGTGTATCTAGGGTGCAAAGTTGGGTTCGTCGCACGAGATAAACATTTGATTAAGTAAACTTTTCACCCATAATAGCCTACACATGACGTTTTCCTACAGCTACATTTCAAATAAGTGTTTTAGTTTTTAAAAAGATCTGTTTTACAGAGGTTAGTCCCACAACAATCAACATTTTCAAAACAAAGACTACGTCAGCTGTTTACTTTGCACCCTAGGGTTTGCAAAAACGCACTTTATTAAGTAGCTACAGGTAAAAGTAATTTTCTACTGACGTAAAATTAAAAAAACAATCTGACAGCATATTGGGGTTTCCGGTGTTATTATACTCACACCGCAGTAACTTCAGTAGCTGGGGTTTCGCAGTAACTTCACATCTTGAGCTTGATTTCCAAAAAAACAATATCATTAAACAAATTCTGTAGGGTATTTATTTTAATTCACAGCCTATATTAATCAACCACTATTAATTTAATATTTTGTGACATTAGAACATGTTTATAAGAAAACATCAATACAGGGAACGGAGGATATCAATACGGGAATATCAGGAGGAACGGATAAAACTTCAGGAACTGATTATACAACTAAAAATAAGAAAAATTGTTCATACGAACATAGGTCCGGAAAAGCTTCGTTTTCCAGATATCCGCCATTTTGTTTTTTACAAAATAATTCATACCTAGAGAAATGTTTGGCATGAAGTTTAACCTAACAATGATCTATCTTACGAAACATAAGCGATTATTTCCAATCATGCATTTCAAAATGGCGGCTCTTTGAAAATTTCAAACAAAAACTAACCAAAAATCGTAAGTTTTAACAAAAAATATCAAGACACCATTGTTTAGCCCTTTTGATTCTCTATCGGCTGGTGTAACAGTTGAGTTATGTTTCATAATTGGTTTGTTCCCCGGCAATCTATATTAACAAGGTAAATATATCAAATTGGTGTGTAGGTATGCTGTTATTATCCATAATTGAACTATAATCCGTCATTCGATTGTTTTGAAAGTTACACCATCCGATAAAGAATTAAAAGCACTACAAAAAAGGACTTTTTACTTTTTTCTTAAAATGTGAGGTTTTTGGGAAATTCAGGTTAAAACTTTCAAACAGCCGCCATTTTGAAACGCATGATTGGATATAATCGTTTTTTTTTCAATGTCAAGTTTGAACTCAATCGGTCAAACCGCACTATAGATATTAATTATTTCGTAAAAAAAAACATACAGACAGACGAAAAAGTAAGTACCGTAGACCCATGCTTATATTGTGAAATATGTTTGTCTATCATGTTTGAAATATGTTAGGAACAAAGCCACAAATGAACAGGTATATAAAACAGCTGTTTTCGGTGTAGTATAATAAAAATACTTTTTTTTTTCAAATAACAATTATTTTTGTCAAAAACTATGTTACAAATTAGTTATTTTCCATAAGATTAACATTAGATTATCTAGGAACACATGTTTTGTTGATGGATAATAAGCTGAATTTTATCAAACAGAAAGAGCAAAAAGTGATTCTTAGAATATTTACCAAACGGCTGTTTCTTTGCATTTGCCAATATAAACAATAAGAGCAAATAACTGGAGATTTATCATATGCATTACTTTTTGTTGTTGTTTTGGTGTTTGAATTTTTAAGAAATAAAAGCTTAATAAATGTTTTAACGTTAGGTCTAAACCAAAGTAACAATTTTTGAGAATAGTTTGCACTCCCGTAATTATATTAATTTGATTTAATCGTTGGATGACGTTAACCATCTAGCTTTGAGGTTAACATTATTTCTACACATTTAATAAGAATTAATAAATGTAAAAATTAATAATTTATTTCCACAAGCTAGTAAGAATTAATAATATGTGTGGATGATATACGGGGGTTGACGTGGTCCCCCTAGTTTATATATGTTTCAAAACTAATTGGCAGTGCCTCCATAATTTGCATGACACATGCAGTGCTGAAGATTACAAAACATAACCAGATCATGGTTATTATTTTCAACAAGTTTCTAGGGAAGCATTATACCCTTTTTTGGAAAGATTTTACGTGCTTTCAAACTTTAACAAGCATAACTTAATTTACATTGATTTCATGTATCTTTTTTAATTGTTCTACAATATCCAGTATACATTTTAGAAAATAATCAAAATAAAACAAACATTTTATGTAAAATTAATAAAAATAAGAATTCATATTACAAAACAATATTCTTAAAATATCTGAGAGGTATATTATTTGAATCCCCATACTACAGATGTAGACATACGTATATGTTTCAATCTAAATAAAAACAAATACAGATTAGGTACACCTGTTGGAATAAAAGCCACGTTTTAAGAGGGTGATGCCCTTTTAGGGTAAAAATCGTAAATTTTCTATTGCATAAAATTGTTCCCTGGTTATGCGGATTAAAAATATTTATACTTTTATATACATATGTTATCAATTAATTAATGGATTAAAAAACTGTTTTTGTATAGGCTTGCATTACTTTTTGCAAAATGTATAAAGTATACATTGTTTGTGATTTTAATGGTTACACGGTTCAAAGTAAAGAAGTTGAAGTCACTTTGCTTAAAACAAATTTAAATTTAACTCAGAATGAAAATATATAGTAAAAACAAAATTAATTTTTTTGCCCATTTAACCCGACTCGCCTTAAATGCCTTAGGTGCTCTGTAACCTAGTTTTTCAAGACTTAGGTACAATTATTATTATCTTCTGAACCAGCAATCCAAAAAACCTGATTTTTTCTGATCATTGGTTACTATGGTATCAACAAAATGTATTCGAATTTTTAAATATATCGAAAAATAAACCTGCAAAAAATACAATTAAAATTTGTTTAAAATTTAAAAAAATATAAATTTGCTTAGATGTTGTTTTTAATATTTGTTCTTGAAACTAGTACATTTTATGTGTCTTGTACTCAACAATAGACGTTAAACATTTCAGGAGAATAGGTTAAGTGGTTTTAAAGTTATTGGAACCTAACTAACTGGTGAATTCCCCATTTAAAAAGCATTGAGCTGATAAAACGCATCTTCTCCTTAAACAAAATTCCAACCCTGCAGGTTAGGTATGGAAAAACTAAAACAAAAAATTAATTGACTTTATAGAAATACATGGAACATCAAAACTAGATATTTCCCTGTAAAAATGGAATTTCAATATTAGGTGGAGTGCGATTTAAACTAATACAAATAAACGGGGACTTTACGTTCATCAAATTTAATTATATTCAATTTGAATTTTATGACAACTTAAATCTATTTTATTTTCCATCATGTCTGGCAGAAATAGATTGGAGGTATAATACCATGCAGTGCAGGTAACGAAGGTCGTGGAATAACTTCATTTTCGGAATGAAACCTGTCAAAAGCAAATGCAATGGGAGAGTAAATCCTTGCCTCACAAAGCAGCTTTTACCTTCATTTCATGCTGTCTGTGTGGCATCAGCTGATATCATACCAATCTTAAAGGGTAAAACAAGACAATTTTATAATACGACTGAACCTGACCTTAATGTTTCAACTTTATTATACAGGTTAAGTGCAGTCGAACACGTGCAAAATGTTTTATATCGATTTTAAGATTTCGAAACCCTCGAAAAGTTTATTCAAGATCTATTTTGGTTACTTTTGTCGTCAGATGATTTTTACAGAAATACTGAAGTGAAATATTGTGTATATCCCAAACCGAAGACCAAATAACTTAGCGTCGGCTTACAAGCAAATTACCACCGTTTGCTATACTTCCACCCTCCTACTCTCTGAACAGAGATATGAAAAGCTATATTGACTCTAATGGAGGTTTGAACCTGTGTTATTTGCATATCAAACCTCCTGGCTAGCCGTGTTTACATAGACCAATGGGAACTAGTTCATCAGTCGCACAGTAACCTTACAAAGTAATTAGACAAAAATCTACTTTTGTAAAAAAAAACCGCTTTAGACACCTTAAAAAAGTTAGAAGGGTTTATTAACTAAAAGATATCCACATTCGGACTGTCCAAACTTTTAAATTGACACATTCAGAATAATTTTCAGATCATTATTACTCCAGTAATCTTATTACTCGTTTAACATTGCTTTTATGAGAGTTGAAATTCAAGATGGCGGCTGGGTCTGCCGAGTCTTAATAGTTACAGTTTGATATTTATATTGAAATGAAATAAAATTTGTATTTATTTTAGAGTGCATTCTGTTATTTCGTGCAAAAAGATATAACAAGTAGAATATAAACAGAAAACAGATAAGAAATTAGGTTAAACATGGCTGCCGACCAATAGGAAACACGACCTCACTTGGCCACACTGTAGCTCCAAACGATATCAATCGTTTGTAGGCCTACAATGGAAAGGGGTTTGAGGCTATAATCTTATGAAAATTAGGGTACGCTGTATGGTGTGAGGCTAATTTAATTAAATACAAACTCGTTATTCTTGCTTGTACCCAAATTAATTTCTTATCCTACGTACATAATATAATATTATGAATAGATAAATTGAATTCGTAAATTTACTTAACCAATCGAATATAATTATATAATTTGCGTGTAATGAATCGTGATGGTCAAATATGACTGCCTTTTGTTGTAATTTTCGCTTGACCTAAATCTGTCTGTACTTAATATAACGTTAACAAAGGTTTTGGGAGTTTATACTTTCTATATATGATAACAAATAAAGTTTACAATGCCTTGTGTCTTGTGTATGGTTTATTGATTGTATGATATTTCATTTATGTGATTTGAGTGTTGTTATACATTTCTAAATTTTGTATACTTGAACTAGGCTTATAAAGTTTTCTATCATTTTCTTTTAACATTTACACATATTAAATATTATTGCTATTTGATATAACTAATATTAAATTGTTATTTAGGTTATTGTCTTTCATTTCAGATAGGACCTATTGAATATCTTAGCAATTTGGAGACCTAGCCTACTTATACCATCTATTGATTAGGTTGCTTTGGTCATTGTACATTATGTATTGGTTCCTTTAAATTCAGAGTATCTGTACTATTGTAAAGGCTCATAAAATCCTGAATGCGCTGCTGTAAATTACTCAATAAACTGGTATGTTAGACTGTCGATAAAGTTTTCTTTTGGACTGAGCAGTGAATGAAAAAAAATCTGTCGGAGAAACTTTATTGCTTACGTTGACCAAACCATTAATGATATTCTAATACACCAAGTAGAAGAAATGTTGACAGCGAACATTTCTAAAAAGGGCTGTGACTGAACACGTCTGTCTATTGCTGATAGCCAACAAGATAAGCAGGTTTATCAAGCAGTTGTTAATAGAAGGGAAAAAACACTGAATTTACGAAGGGTATTTTTAATAATACTTAAAATGATTTTCTTTATTCTAAAAATTCGTAAATATTTTAAACATTTATATTACTGTGAATGAATAGTGAGCTAAATTTCAGGAAGACTACAAAAATTATTGCCATGCCAATCAAATTAATAAAATCACAGATAAAACAGTTGATTGAAGTGTCCAGTTAAACAACATTCGTATATAAATGACTTGGACGTATTTTAAACTAGAGTTTGGTATAAAACATATGTAACCGATAAGATTTGAAGAAGTATATCTTTAGTAATAAAGGTAGGTTTTACAATTAAAAATTCTATTTGATAGTCCAAAAGCCTAGGGTGGTTAACCTATCTGAGAGTGAAACACTTGGTCAGATTTTTGTCAAACATAATGCCCAAAGAATGAACAAAAAATAAACTAAATCATTTGCTGGGTTTCATCATGTGTGTTATACAAACTATAAAGTAAAGGCTACGTTGTATAATTTAACTCACAACTGAGATATTGGCGATGCAGGGCCGTCGCTAGTATTGTAAACATATAATTTATTCTAAAAATATTTCTTGTTCAAATCGAGCATCTAATAAACGTTTCACTTCAATCGGATAAAAGGTTTTTAAATTAAATTACTACATAAAACGAATAAATTTATTTATAATTTTATACTAATTATAAAAGTTGGTTTTGTAATATCTGAAATATACGATGTCGCCAAGCTAACTGTCACGTTTTAAAGGGCTTTAAAACATTTAATTCAAATACTAGAAGTATGAAAAAAAACTTTAAAATACATTGAAAAGTGTCATGGGAGAGGAACTCCTAAAAATCTATGCATCTTTTAAAAACTGCATGATAATACACGGCCGTAGATCTTTATAAATAATATATTAATATGTGAACATTTAAAATTGAAGTACCTTTATTTGGTATTCATTATAAAAGAAGAGGAACGAACTTGTTCACTCGAAAGGAAGCTTACTGATTTCAGATATGCAAACAATAATTATGTGTGTACGTTGCCGTTAAGCCAGGTTAAATAAAATAAACTAGGCCTGACCTAAAAATGTGTTGCTAATCAGCTGTATGATCTGTTATGTAAATTTTGGGCAGTGAATTTCAAAGTTTTTTTTAACGTATTTGAATTTTGTAAGACCAATAAAATGCATCAGTTGGCGTGCGTAGCCCTGCATAAAACCTTCAAGTAAATCAGGTACACATTCATTAAACGTGTAGAAAATGCGTAAACATTCCATAATAAGGTACAATATTATTGCAAAATATAACACAGGTGCATTACTCATGCCTTCTCCCAGATATAGCTCTCGTATTTGCGCACTGTTTACTACGGAAATGTTAATATTAACATTCTACTTAACACGTTCTTCTTCATTGAAATGTTTACACAAGAAGATGAAATATTCACGATTCTAACGCAGTAGTGTAAGGCAACTTTCTTGTCCAACAAAACCAAATTTAAATTCAACAATTTGTCGTTTCGTAATGGTTAAAATCCAACTCGAATAAAAATTTCCAGCTTTTATAACCAGAACGTATTGATTTTAAGATGTGATGGCATTAATAGGGTCTGGTATTTATGGTAATATTATGTGATGTATTCAGACACGTCTAGAGCGCCATTAGCCTTATTCCTTGTATATGGAACATAATGGATTTATTGAATAGACCAAATAAATAATATCCTTCGTCGTGGTGTATAGCTTACTTCCTCCATTCAAAAATAAAACTGTAAGTATTCGATTTCACTGAACATTTAACAAACTGTTTTATTATATAACTGTTTATCTGAAATAATTACACTTTTTAAACAAAAATAAATGTTAGAGTTGTTGAATAAATAAATAAAATATTTCACACGTCTATGACAGCTTTCAGACGACTTTCTGACAGCAATTAAAATGTTTTTATGGTGCGGCCAGGCCTCCATTTCATGGCTGAATTCAATAGAAGATTATATTTTGTGTATTGAATTATTTAAGATGAAAATATGTAGAGGGCACACTTTTTAATCTATCCTAAAAATTGGTTTCTAATTCAAATAAGGTTTTTAAATTTCTTTAATTTTATTATGAATGGAATATTTGTTTGTTTAATCCATCAAAGACGACAGACAAGTCCAATCAATGTCGAAATACAGTACTTGAAATTAAACATTTTTTACACGAACGACATCCGCAGAAGTAGGAAACCAAAATGTCACCGACGCGACCTTGTCCTTACCCAAGGCCTATGTATTATTTACATAACATTCCGTTGATTTTTTGGGGAATACATCAAAAGTTGCTGTTGCTGTAACCACGACAGATTTGTGAACATGTTTCGAACACATCACGACTAAAAAATATGGAAAACTAAATTGTATAACCATCGTTTTAAATTGTATAACTATGCATACGCTTAGCCTATAAACAATCAGATAAAAGTAAGTAAGAATGGATTAAACTAACAATTATTTACAGCAAATGGATCGCTTGATATGGAATCAGTAGTAAGTATTTTGGGGAAACATAAGACATGTCATGAGACAATAGGCGTAACGGATCACATTCAAATTACACTTAGGCCGTATAAACTGCTCAAAAATAACGACAGTTTAGGGCTAATTACAGTCTCGCTTTTATAACGTTAATAGTTCGTATTGAAATCGTTTTTAAGGCAAACTGCATAGAGTATGCTCTGTTCATATGAATCAGTGCTATGACAGAATGTTTTATCACCAGTTTGAATAATATTTTGTCATTTCTTTTACAAGGCGATTCAAAATTTGTTCGCTAAACATTAGTCTTAATGGAATGGTCGGTGCCGACATGTACGAGAGTGTGAAGGCAATCCCATAATTTCCTTGGAATTATTATGACCTATATGGTACCATGTCTTTAAGAGTGAAAACAATGAAATTTTATTTGAGGAATCAAGTCTCTCGCGATAGAAGCGTCAATTAAAAAATTAAAACGGAATGTTTAACTGCAACCTTCTTCATCGGATGTGAAAGCTGCATTTATTTTGTACTTTTTGCCTTTCATGTAAGAGGTGAACCCTATTAACAAATTTGTGTATCATGTCCGATGAGATGAAAATCGTATTTTTGGCGCTCTTTGAGTAGCTGGATATAATTTCTAACTTTTGGAACGCAAATCCCAAAATGGCAAACTAATTCGAAAATAATGAAACGAAAAATTTTTGTTTTCAAAAGTTCAATGGGGTTGTTGGATACATAAAGCCTGTATAAGAATGGTTTCTAACGTATCACTAATATTGTTGAATCTATAGTCGATTCATGTAAGATACATCTCGAGTTGGGACGTTAGGTTTCTTAAAAAACTTATTTATTAAAAACCCTATTTTTATTGTTACAATCCAACTTTAATATACTTGTAAAATTAAATTATAAACAATTGATTTTATGTGACTAATTTGGCTCTAAGGCCTTGTCCACACTTGGAGACAATGTCTAGCGATTTTGGTTTAAAGACAATGTCTCCCGATTGTCTCTAGACGGTTGCTGAGGCAATCGGGACACAAATACCATGTCTAGAGACCGTTCAGAGACCAAAATCGAAGAAGTTTCGTCTCCCGAGAGTAACGGGAGACCTGAGACAATCGGTAGACAATGATGCGCAATAAGTCGTAGTACGGACGTGTTGAGGACAGTCTCTGTCTTGGAACCCTTGAGTGTAGATGTTTTACGTTTTTAGTTACAAAATGTGGCCTAACGAAAAGGTTGTATTATTTATTGAAGATTACCAAAGGTCATTGTGTTTATGGGACGTTACATCTCCCGATTATAAAACCGAAAAAAAGAAGAAGAAAATATGGCTTGCTTAGATATCCTAAAAGTGTACATGAGACTCGTAAACGATTCTCCACTCGCCAGAAAACTGAGAGGTGCTGGGGTAGTTTCTTTGAATCTATTTTCTTACTTCTGAATCAAGTCGAGAGACTCTTTAGACAATCGCGAGACTTTGTTTCCTAGTGTGTCCCCGGGCATATGTTACAAAAGCATACCTCTTCCGTTTTGGAATTGCTGATTTCCCCATCTGTTTGGTTCGCCAAGAACAAGAAGAAACCCTCCAACATATTCTTCTGCAGTGCCCTGGCCCAGAAAATGCTGCTACAGAGATACTGAAGGTTAAATTCAAAGAAAAATGTACCCTCGAAGAAGTACTGTCGGACAATACCTTTTGGCGAATTGCTGCCCTTGTTTACCGTGGTTGGTATCACCTGATACCAGATACAAGCACAAGAAGTAAGTAAGATTAGCGACTAGAAAATACGTAATACAAGTTTAAAAAAATAATTTCTTACACTGGGACTACCATTTTGGGATTTGCATATCTAATGTTGCAATTTAAAGGCTATACTTGGAGCGACTTTACAGCCCCTAAACTACAATTTTCAGCTCATTAGGGCTTAAACTTTTAAAATTATATATATTTTTTAAATTAGTTCACACATTTATAATTTTTTAAAGGCCGATGACTAAATTTTAACCAATGGAAAAAGAAGGAAGAGAATTTTTTTAAAGGCGAAAAAGAAGGAATAAAGGATTCATATTTTATTAAGATGCAAAACAATCTTAATAAATCAAAAGGACCTGGTTTTACCGGATATTTGCTAATTAGAATTGAGTAATAGTGCACTCTTAAGGTTTTTACGCTTATTATAAAAAAAATACCCCCCCCCCCCCCCCAACACACACCCTCACACAAAGGACGTTATTATGCCTCTTAAATTAAATCAAATGTTTTATTTACACACTTTGGGGTAGAAAATGTACACTCCAAATAAATTTTAATTAACTGTATTTGTTGGAAGTAAACCTTGTTTGGGACTACGTCAAACATTGGCGCACTCTTTTGATGTCGTTAATTAAAAATAAACAAAAGCTATGATGTAATAAAGAAGCAGTAAATGTAAAAAAAGAAAAGCGTTGAGACTTAATTTATTCTTTATATCATCCCTTGGAATATATTATTTATAAAAGCAACTTTGAAGTCTATTCGTCTTTTAATAAATATAAGACGGATTTTAACTATTTTTTTATTGTATAAGATTTTTAAACATGCTTGAAACGATCCCCAAGTACCTCATTAATTTCTATAATATTGAAAATAACTTTGTCCTATTAAATATATTTATTTTTTATAAACAATGTAGCCTTATATTAAATGTGTTTTACTAAAATTAAATCATTAGTTGTTTGAAACTAAATAGTTTTATGATGTCTTCTGACGACTTTTACTAAAATTTGTATTGTAATAGTCCAAGCATAATTAGATACAACTAAGTTTACCTAAACAACGTCGTGTGACTTCGTTCTGCTTTGCTTATGACGCGTTTCGAAACGTATGTTTCATCATCAGATATTTTGTTAAAAAAATGTTTACCTTACACTAGACAAAAAAATAACACCCAACAATACAATTCGGTTTATATACGTTTCGGTTTGCGTCATATGCAACGCAGAACCTTTTTAAACAAAATGTAAACTTAGTTTACTAAAATATTCAACTGGTTTAACTTTATATCATAACGTATTGATTTGTATCATGCGATGACATTTTAATAGGTTGGTTGTGATGTACACAGACACGACTGAAGTGTCATTAACCTTATTCTTTGTATATTGAACATAATGGATGCTATATTGAATATCAAATAGGAATACAAAATATCTTTCATCGTTGTATGTAAACAATATTTGGAATGGCAATCGATTTAAAATACAGTACGAAACACATTTGTTACTAAACAGTTCGCTTAAACAAATGTAGGTTGCTTAAAATCTCTAACTTAAATATTTTCCACATTCACTCACTCAATCCTTAACCCTTTGAGGACCAAGAAGTGATAAAATTATATATTTCTTTATTTTTGTGATTAACTAAGGTTAACTAAGGTAAAAAATATTTTTTTATTTTTTTTACTGTTTTTTTTTTAGCAATTATATATATATATATACATATATAAATACCTTAGTAAAATTACGCAAAACAGCCCCACCCGGAGACCAGATATCTAGTCATATCCCGTCAGCTTGGAAGCGAGCCAACCACCGTTTGCTTTACTTCCGCCCTCCTACCCTAGCTTAGATTCAAACCCAGCATCTTCTGATCAGGAAGACGCAACGTTACCCACTAGGCTAAGGCTTGGTTAAAGAAAACTGACAAATTAACAAAACTTCAGTTACATTACTATCGGTATAAATATTACGTGTAAAGTAAAAGATAGTTTATCAGCACCCATCTAGGAGTGGTTATAGGAAGTTTGCTTTTTTGCTCTTAAGTTTTAATCTGTCTAATTTGTATGTGTGAGAGGTTTATAATAATAACTTAGATCAGTTCTTATTAAGTTAAGTAATTAATTTAAAGCAATATGCTAAACTTTTAATACAAAATACTGACAAATGAAAGACTAGAACATGTTTTAAAAAAATTGGGGAAATCACACCATATAAATTGTCAATTGAAAGCAAGCACTAGCCAAGCAAGTCCTGCTTTCTGGTGGCATTTGTTGAAACTAGGTGTAGACCTGATGTTTTACAGACCTGCAATGGTACTCTAAAGTACCTCCATGGCTCAACTTGTAGATCAAGCCACTGTTACCTTTTATAAAGGCAGTTAAATTGGGTGGTACTTAAAAGTACCGTCAGGCGACAAAGGGTTAAACACTTCAACCGATCTATCTTCTTAATGATTAGTATTATATGTTTAGTTTTAAATTTTGTAATGTTTATTTATATGTATTAAATGAAGTTCTGTTCTTAACTTTGCCTTTTTAACAAGCATAATACATAAATACAGTATGCGCCAAAATAACAGTAGTGAAATTAAACCAACGGTAGTTTGTTTTTAGAACAGCTGATTACGTTTTCGATTGTTGCCAGGCCACGTTGCTTATTATTACTTTCTAGTTTGAGGTTAGTTAACGATATAATGGTTTTTATCATTACAGAGGAAGTTTTTGTCGCAACGCATTATTTTCGTTCAAACTGATGCAAACTGCTGTAGATTTTCAAGAACAGATTTACAAACAACCGCCAGGTGATGCCGTTATAATAAGTGTTATTGACAAGTACCGTCTTAAGGGAAATAAAGGCGTGTAAGTCGTCAAAAACAAGTACTGAAGCTTCCCAAAAAAAACCTTCACCGGACATCTTTGAAAATGAACCTCAGGATTCGTCTTTAAGAAGAATGATTAAAAACCTTGGTG
>JAGFPH010004122.1:50804-61173 GCA_018207615.1 Philaenus spumarius
TTTTTTTGGGGACCCAGAGGAGCTATAAGGTCGTGTAAAAAAACAAAATATGCATAATAATATCCTACATTTATTTTTGTAAATAAACCATCAAAAAGATTCATTCTAGTACGAAAAAACTAAAAAAATATTTACTTCCTGTCAAAAAACGACATTTTGGTTGTTAGATTCTTTTGGTTGATGAACTCGTCCGAACGACTTAGACAACCAACGTGTGTATCAAATTTGGAATAATTCAGACTTAAAATGAGGCCGCTATAGTGCGAACACACACACCCATTCACCTCCCCCCCTCCCACACACTTATATATATACAAATTTTAACAACACCCCAAAACGTGTTCTGGGGACCATGAACGGTGCTAATTTTTTACTCCTGACTTTAGGTTTCACCATAAGGGTCACTGCATAGCTCATCTTTCCTACGGAAATTCGCTAATAAATAGAATAATTGATCAAATAATAATATTAATTTACATAGCAATCAAATCAATATAAAACCACTAGTTGTTTACTCCATTTTCGGAAATCTCTAGTTTAATTATTTTACTAAGTAAAAATTGTAATTTGTAAGATTGTTTCCTTTTAACGATTACAAAATGTACTTTTCCTGACATTATTTAAACATTTCAAATCTCTTTCTTAATATTTTAGTTTGTTTTGATAACTATCACTACTGCCAGTATAAAGTGTCACAGTTATTGTCCCGTACGTCACTAAAAATTACGTGTGTGTGTTTTCTGTGTTTGTCACCAGGGTTTTTTGAATTCTCAGTCTCTGAGATGTACAACGGAGTTGTTTAATGTTTGTGGTATATTTCAGTTAATTACATTGTTTTTTTTTATTGCACTATAATGAACATTTAATCCCGTGCGCTAGGTTATGTGTATATAATAACACAACTTGTTATTATGTTTATTACTATATATTATATTATGATCTGTATGTAATAATATTATGTGATGTGAATACTGTGTTGAACTAAATGTGATATTATGACATGCATAATTCAAAATTATTCTCATATTATTTAATGAATGTTGAGTGATTTGACAATGCCTGATTGAGAGACGAAACGTACGTCACCTAAATACACTTAGCAACAATAAACAGGTCTGCGAACAGTATCTACGTAAAGTGCAGGTGTTTATGAAATATATCCTATCAGTTTTAAAGCTTCTCTGTTTGCTTTACTTCCGCCCTATTTCCACAAAGTCTGGGTAAGAGTTTTACTTTTCGTTAAAGGTTCAGTGAGTAGGACAAATTTTAAAGCGGCGAAGACGGGTGAAGCGATTATGGGATGAAAAATTGTTAAACATTTTTAAAGTGTTAGTTTGAAATTAGTCTTATGAATGATGCAAATTCTTTAACTAGGCATTTCAACAAAACCTTGTTTCCACTTTTGTATTCTACACAAAAAATATTAGATCAGATTAAATACTAGAAAATATTTGTTTTATTGTTTACATATTTATCAGAATTTTTGTTTTGTTTATAAAAGATATTTTTTGAACTGCAGAGATTGGCATAATTTTGATTAAAAAACGGATCACAAGTACTAAACTTATATTTTCCAGTAAAGCTTATCTAGCATTTAATTGACAGCTGTATATCACGCTTGATAGCGTCAATATTGAATTACTTCTCGTACCTAGACACACTTTGATCTCTTGAACAATAAAGCCAAGTTTATGTTATGTATCAAACTGTGACGTCACAAAATCAATACATGTCCTGCTAATCGCGTTACAATATCTCTTGCAGAGAACAGAGCGAGGGAATTTAATTTAACAACGCAGAATCTATACAAGAAGATAGATTATGTAATTAACACAATCCAACTTTTCAGAAATCATTAATTTGTAGAAATGAAACGTAATTTGATCAAACGAAAATAAATACTTAAAGTTCGGTCAACTATTTTGTGCTCTTTGACACAGTGATGCACACGAGACGATATTTAGGTCTATCAAATGAGATCGATAATGCCATTACGAGACGGTACTACAGTACTGCCATTATGATACTCTCGTGGCAGAAACTAACCACTCTTTCTATTCGAATTTTTAAATTCATGCTTTAATAGTTTTGTTAAAATTAGGTTTATACACAGATATATAAATTTAAACTTGTTTATTGGTTATTCATTTTTGTTTGTGCGGCCGATCAATGTGATAATGCTATTCTTGTTTTAATTTGTTACTCTAAGATAAATTTATTATAAAAGAAATATAATATACGTATTTTACAAATATTTGTGATATTACATTTTAAAAAGTTACTTACGCCCATCAACGTGTTGAATATTAAATTTATCGATTGTAATACGTCTTAGTTTTTTTTAATTTTTTTAAATGATTTCAAATCGTGTCTTCTATTTTCAGTGAAATAAAATACTGTACTTACATTTTTGAGTTAAAGGGAGAAAGTACGCAAAGAAGTACATTATTTATTTGGTCTATTCAATATGACATCCATTATGTTCCATATACAAGGAATAAGGCTAATGGCACTCCAGTCGTGTCTGAATACATCACATAATATTACCATAAAATATACCATAAACACACAACCTTATTAATATCATCATATTTATCTTAAAATCAATAAGTCCATGTTATAAAAGCGGGAAAAGTTTGGATAGTTTCTACACTTGTTTTAAGCAATAAGAAACGACAAATTGTTTTATCTGCCTTGAATTATGTAAACAAAAGTTAGTGTATTATTTAAATTTAGGTTTGTTGAACGAGAAAGTTGCCTAACACCACTACGTTGGAATTCTGAAAATTTTATTTTCTTGTGTAAAAATTTCAATGAAGAAGAATGTGTAGTAGAATTTTTTAATATTCACATTTTCATAATAAACAGTGCACAAATACAAGAGTTACATAAACGAGAAAAATGAGTAATGCACTTGTGTAAGCTCTCTCTATTATGACTGTGATATTAAAATTAAAATGCGCTTGAAATTGTGTCAGTGTTATGTGTAAAGTGTATTTATTTTAATGTGCGAAGAAAATATCTTAGAAGTGAAAAATATCTGATGATGGAGTTTCGATTTCGAAACATGTCCTTAGAAGGACCAGATTATACTACTAGAAGGACCAGATTAGGGTATAACAACTCAATTAATGATGACTTAGAACCATAAATATAAAAAATACAAGTTTTATTTAAACAACTAATGATTTAATTTGATTAAGAACATTAAAATCAAAAGTTTAAGGTTTACATTTTTTGTATTTAAATAAAATATATTTAATAATTATAAATAGGTGTTATCAATGTTATATTAATCAACTAGGGGCTCTGTCCCTGTTCGCTTCGATCGCCAACCCCTGCGGTGGCAAATATGGTGATGCCAATGCAAACCACAAAATCATTAATTTTGTTCACAACTTTCACATTTTTTCAATTTTTTAATAGGAATTTTTACGGAAATGATGATTGATTAGAACAGAGGCACTTGGATCTAAGTTTGGTGTTGGGGTAGCTGTAACCTGTACATAATGTAAGACATAGATCGAAATAGGCACGTAAATATTCCCAACATTTGTCCACAAAATCAATAATTTTTTCCATATTTTTTTACATTTTTTCAATTTTTTTACAGGAATTTAAATGATTTTCGGAATAAAAAGTAGCCTAAAATATGCTCTGAAAAGTCCTCTACAAATTAATGAAAGCTTTGTCAAAATCGGTTCTGCCATTCCAGAGATTAGCCAGGAGAAACAGACAGACAAAGCATTTATAAATGTGTGTTTAGGTTTTGGTATGTGTGAATAACCAATATGACCTTAGAAAAAAGCTTACATTTTGAAATTTCAGACAGACACTTCAATGTTATTTATACATAAGGTTCTTCAGGATCTTTTTAAACATAACCAGATCTTTTCACGTCAACTGATAATATCCCATCTACTTGAAAAGTAACTTATAAGATAAAAAGAGAAAATTATTTAAATCCGTCTTTATATGTTTACTAACAGACGGATAGTCTTCAAAGCTGCTTCTATAAATATATTTCAAGGGATGATATAGAGAATAAATTAAGTCTAAATACTTTTCCCTTGTTTGAACATCCACTGCTGTCAACGTTTACTGCCATTCTTGTTTACTTTTAATTAACGTCAACATCAAAAGAGTGCGCCAATGTTTGACGTCGATTCAAACAGGGTTTAATTCCAACGAATACAGTTAGTTAAAATTTACTCAGACAGAAAAAACGTGAATAATAATTTGTGCGAATAAAAACGTAATAAAGCCATAGTTGTGCGAATAAAAACACATTTGTGTATGCGAATTTACATGCAGTAGCCTACAGGTAGAAATTCAATCCATAACTATAGAATCTTTAAATTACAAGAAAATGTGTGTCAAATATAGCTTAAATCAAGTTATTTAGGATCTACACATAAAGAACATCTACCCGCAAACACTGTTATTGTGAATAACTTTATTTGATACAGTTTTGGTTACCTGAATTTCAATAAAACAAAACAATAAATATTATTACACATTCAAATTTCGTAATAGCATTAATTACGATCTTGGTGGATTTATTGCAGAAAGTTTAATTAATAAGTTAGTCCACTTACTCCTTTGATTTATCTTTTAAGGTTTAGTCAGCGTAAGTTTTCAGGGTTTTCACGTAACGTTTCCTAATATTTCCTATTCTAACACAACCTAATAACCGAAACAACATAATTTTTAGACAACCATAAAGTATGTAATTCGCAGTTTGAGCAAAAGCTTACAATTGCGCTCGGAACTGCTGGTTCGGTGTGTAGCACGTGACGTAGCTGCGCGAGCCGGACGAGTTCACGCTCCTCGATGCACACACCTTCTTTAACACGCCTTGATTCTAGTACGAAAAATCTAAAAAAGATAGTTACTTCCGGTAAAAAAACGTGCTTCCGGTTGTTGGGTTTTTTTGGCTAACGAATTCGTTGAGCCAACTAACACGTGCAACAAATCTGGACGAAGTCGGACTTAAGGGTCTGCTCCAGTAAACAAGAAAGCAACCGGAAACGAAAGCGCTTCTCTCTATATCCCTATCTAAACAGTGCAATTTATTGCAGCTGAGCGCTTTGACATTGCCTCATTTCAAACCATTTTATAAGTCTATCTTTTTTAATTGAGTGTTGAAAAAAAAAACTGAATATTCTTTATAAAATTTCGGTTCCGGCTTGAAAATTATTTTTCATTATTAATTTTTTATTGTGTTAGGAAAAAAAATTCAAACTTTGTACTTACAAAATGTCAATTACATAACAAATCAAAAGCATTAAACAAAACTACAGATGCGTATTGTGACTTTGCGTAAAATGAGACTTGCAAACAATTTTATGATAAAAAATAAACGAAATAAATGGTTTGAAATTTAACATTGCTCTTATGGGATAAAAATCCAAGATGGCCGCCACTACAGCAGACCCTTAAAATGCGGCCGTTAGAGTGCAAACACACACATATTTATATATGTATACAACAATTTGAATGACCCCCCCCCAAAACGTGTTCTGGGGACCATGATCGATGCTCATTTACTACTCCCGACCTTAGGTCTCACCATAAGGGTCACTACAATAGCTCATTTTCCTATGGAAATTCGCTAATAACCACAAATCTTAACCATCTACGTAGTACATCTCGGAGCTGAGACTGAGAAGTTTAAAAACAACGGTAACACACATACACACGTAGTTTTTAGTATGTATTTCATAAATACCTGTACTTTACGTATATACTGCATGAATTTCCATCATACATAAGACATTTTGTCCTAATTATTAACCCTTTAACGAATTATTACTTAGAGAGTAAAACTCTTAAACAGACTTTGTGGTAAGAGGGTGGAAGTAAAGCAAACAGTTGTTGATACGCTTTAAAACTGGCAGGATATATTTCATAAACACCTGTACTTTACGTAGGTACTGCATGAATTTGCATCATATATAAGACATTTGTCCTAATCACTAACCCTTTAACGAATTATTACTTAAAGAGTTTTAAAACTCTTACCCAGACTTTGTGGTAAGAGGGTGGAAGTAAAGCAAACAGTTGTTGATACGCTTTAAAACTGACAGGATATATTTCATAAACACCTGTACTTTACACATAGATACTGTTCACAGTCCTGTGTATTGTTTCTAGTGTATTTAGATAACGTACGTTTCGCCTCTGAATCAAGCATTGTCGAATCACTCAAAATTCATAAAATAATATCAGAATTATTTTGAATAATGCACGTCATAATATCATATTTTTAGTTCAACACAATATTAACATCGCATTAAAAATGGAGAGTTTTTATATATACACATAACCCAGCGCACGGGTTTATATGCTCATTATAGTTCAATGAAAAAATAATGTAAAACTAAAATATACCACAAACAACTCCATTGTACATCTGAGCTGAGACTGAGACGTCAAAAAACAATGCTAACAAACACAGAAAACAAACACACGTAGTTCTTAGTCACTTACGGGACAATATAACTATGACATTTTATACTGGCAGTAGTGATAGAGTTATCACACCAAACTAAATTATTAAGAAATAGATCTGAAATGTTTAAATAATGTCAGGAAAAGTACAGTTTGTAATCGTTAAAAAGGAAACAATCTTACAAATTACAATTTTTATTTGGTAAAATAATTAAACAAGACATTTAAGAAAAGAGATTAAACAACTAGTGGTTTCATTTGATTGATTGCTGCGCTAAGTCATAAATTATTCTATTTATTCTCTGTATTAAACGTTTAATCTAATGTTGTAATTACTTTATTTTATAAACGTTATCCATTAATCCCAATCATTAACAAATTGTGTCAAATTGAATATGGTTCGGTTTCATGTTGACTCAGTCAGTGCTATGTTAACGAATACAAAATTATTAAAATGGAAAGATGTTAATTGAAATCTACCTTCATGTCAATACTATCAGCTCCTAGGCGAAGTACCACAACTGCACTGATGTACTCACCTGTAACCAAATAAAGTCAAATATTAATATGAAGTGGGCGAAATAAAGACACAGTGGAAAGTTGTATTTATTTAATAATATTAATAGTAAACCATATCATAGTAATATGAGTGCAATCAAAATACAGAATCTTGGTTGTAGGCTGCAGGGATATAATAAAGATTCTTGCCCTTGTTTCCAACAAGTGTCCTCTTTTTTGTACTTGTGACGCGTTTTGTAATTTTATTCCATCTTCAGACACAATAAATAAATTACTAGACCGAAGTCATCAAACATTAAAATTAATTACACAAATAACACATTTAAAGTACGTTTTGTTGTACACCTTCTGGCTACCGGACGGCAACTGTCAGTCTGTTGTCTCGCGCACTCAGAACCTGTACTTTCCGTGGGCTTCTTGAACTTTACCGCCGTGTCATATAAGGTATTAGAGTCGAAATTTAGCTGGTCGTTCAATAATTGATGTTCGCCATTTGCATCTTTTGATTTGAACGCCTTATAAATTGCATACTTCTTGACGGCGTTCATAAATCTACCTTTACAACATATTTTAATTGATTTAAGGTTATATTGTAAGCTCGTCTATTAGATGGCGTACAAAACTCAACAGAATAATAGCCTTCCGAACTAAACATCAATAAACAATTTCTTCACTCCAAAAACTCAAGACCTATAGAAGACCAAAAAGGCGTATATTGATGATTGTGAAAAGGTTCATAGGCCAAACTGGGAAAGCATTTAAGACTCAATTTAAAGAACACTTGCCGAAAAGAAACAATTTCAAGTAACAAATCGAATTTTCCACGCCATCTAAAAATATTTTGCCTTACTCATTAAACTTTTTCTGCAAGACTGAGTAAATAACGATTATGACAGGGTTATTGTGATGGAAAGTAAGTCGTTTTGGTGCAACGATTTAAAAATACAAAAAAATGCCTTTTATTTCTCCATTTTTACAGTTCTGTTATTCTAGTTAGATATATATTTGTAGGCTAAATTTTATCTGTTTAATTTTATGCAAAGAAGGATTTCAAATTAACTAAATTAAAAATGCTTCGCTACAGGGAATTTGTTGTTTGCATTACTATGTTACATAATTATTGTAAAATTTTCCCACCATTTCTTTCATCTATTATTTCATGAAGTGAATTATTACATGTATTTTCAATTAGTTTGGTATTTATTGTCCACTGGCTGCCCGTCAATCGTCTTCGTCACTGTATGTGGGCTAAATAAATTTAACAAATAAAATAATAAAATTCAGAGTGAAGAGCGTCTTCTTTTTCAACCGCTAAATGTACAGACTGGTAAATCACAGTCAAAAGCTACGGCTATACTTGTACGATCAGATCAGATCAGATCGGAGCCGAATTTTTCTGAAGGTATTCTTTCTGTGTATTTAAATAGGGGGTGGCTAAATCTATACGATCAGATCGGAGCCGAATTTTTTCCATGCTCTGAGAGCATACCGGAACGGTCGGCTCTGCGCGGATCTGATAGATATAGCCACCCCTCCCGATCAGAAAGAACGTTCGGTCTCTTTCGTCAACAATCGGGACAATTCGTGATGAAAAAAGGTGATGAAATTCTCCAAATGACTGGAAAAATCAAGTAAATATTCATATAACATGGTAAATTTATATCAAAGGCAGTGGCATTTAAAAAAATAGTTAATTATTTTAAATACAATTATTTTTGTATAAAACGTTTTTTACTACATTACAATTTTAAACTCAAATACAAAATAGCCTAGGTTAATACTAATAAAACACAAATGTACAAAGTGTACCCTGAACTTTCTAAATGTATTGAAAAAGCTAACCAACCTACCCTAACTTATCTGCCTATCAGTATGTATATTAAAAAAAAAGACATTTTAAGAAACTGGCTATATGGAAAAGGTATCTTTATTTATAATTAAATGACTCAAATTTAAAAACAATCATACAAAAATAACAGTGATACAGTAAAATAATATGTATCAGACTTTGTATATATGTCATAGTTTTAATAAATTAGATATAACAAAGCATCAAACTCAGTAATATACTTTTATATGCAGATTACTTGAAGTGTTAAAAATTTACCAAAGGTCTCGGTTGTTACAAGCTACAAAACAATTTTGACTCTTTGATGTTGGAGTAGGACATAAAACTTCATATTTCTAAGTCTTTATAAATGTCATCCGTAAGAAACAGTGATAATTTTAACCCTGGTTTTTATAATGAAATTGGCAATACTTAATTTCCATTCGTAATACTGGACTCACAACAGACGCATATTTCGTTTTATTTTTTGTTTTTAATTACGTTGCTTTAACTGACAAAAACAACTACAACTTGTTTATTATAATGCTTTTCGAAATTATTTGCCTATGCAAAATTTAAGTTTAACAATATATATTTTTTATATTTACTTGTCACTTTCGATTGATAGGATGTGCCCCTACTTTTCTTTTTTTTTTCTTTCCTCATCCAACACAATCATCTTCCAACACACAAATTCTTCGTCGGTGTCCGAGCTAGATGATTTTGCAATTTACAGTAGTTGTTACAGTAACAGCAAATTCAGACTAACTGATGATGAGGTGGAATGCGCGCGCATCCTTCCGACACATGTCGGGACGTTGCGAATCTGATAGATTTAGCCACTCCATCGGAATTCCGCGACAGACCGGAAAATTTGGCTCCGATCTGATCTGATCTGATCGTACAAGTATAACCGTAGCTTTAACTGGATGTTGCAGTCACCCAGATACATCCATCTGCAACATCCAGATGCATAAATCCAGATAGTTTTAATCAGCTTACGTCTAAAATATTGTCTTAAAATTTAATAAGGGCCAAATTTAAGGTATTCAGCTTTAAGTTTAAGGAAAGAATACCAATTAATATTTATTGTTTTTAGTGGTTGTTATCACATTTTCAAAACATTTAGCAACACGTAACAAAATGTAAAATAAAAATGGATTATTTTTATATGTATCTTGTAAAAAATAAATGTAAAAATATCAGCTCTCTAGCTTTAAGGAAAGTACAAAAATGTATATTTATTGTTTTTAGGGGTTGTTTAAACCCTTAAATGCCAAATATTTTAAAATCATTTCTTAGTCCGCCTCTAGCGCATATGAGCAATATGTGTACCAAATTTCACGTTCCTAGGCAGTAGTCAATTAATATTTGTAGTTTTAGGGATTGTTACTACATTTCCACCCCTTAACAGAACGTGACAAAATATAAAACTGGTATATTTTTTCTGTGTATCTTGTAAGAAATACATTTACAAATTATCAGCTTTTTAGCTATAAGGAAATTAAGCTATATACAAATTAATATTTATTGTTTTAGGGGTTGTTACTACATTTCCATCCCGTAACG